>APFE030129444.1:0-12908 GCA_000404065.3 Pinus taeda
ATTCCAAACAGGTGACCTGGGGAAAATCGTCATAACTTTCTCTCTGAGCATCGGATTGAAATTTCGTAAGAAGGTACAAAAAGATGACGAACTGTAGTTTCTTGTATATATTTTTTAGAGCCAAAGGTCAAAAAAGTGATACGTGGCACGTCGTACAAGTTCGCTCTACTAAAATAGTCTATAATCAGGTCATTGTGGGAGATTGAGCATAACTCTTCCCTGGAGAATCCAATTTGGATCAGACTGGTGGCATTGGAAAGAGGGTGCAGAGAGCTACTACAGCTTGCAATTTCAGAACTGGATGATCTGAAATTACAAAGATACATCAAATTCAATATCAAGCTCCTACAAAGTGAAAACCTTTGTCCTTGCTCATTATCACCTTACATGGAATAGTGTGAATTTGTTCATTTCATTTGACTTACTGTAATGCAAATTTTGTTAGGTCCCTATAATACTAATGATTACCCCATTACTATTGTAGTTATATCCCTTATTAATATTGTTGTGCCCCTATTGTCCCCATATTGTTATTACTATGCCCCATAGAATCCCTCTATTGTTTTTTTTGTGTCGTTATATTATTATTGTTAGGTCGACTGGGTTATATTGTGACTCCTTAGACTCCTATATATAGAAAGGAGGTTTTGTCAATGAATCATCAAAGAATCATTCATTTGTGTAATGTAAAGGAGGTTTCCCCCTCGAAGAGGCTGAATTCTAAGGCGTTGATCTATACTTTCTATCTTTTTGTGAGCTGGTTTCATAAAAAAAATTATGCCCATTCACATTGCAAATTTTTTTGTTGAGAATATAGTTACTATGAGTAGGAGTGGTACAACAAATGCACAAGATGTACCCACTCACAACTATCATCGCATTGCAATTGGATTGGGTCGAATAGTGATTATGAAAGCCTAATTCATGCGTCTCATCAAGTTTTGGCTTTGTACATTTCTGTGGGTTTTCATTGCATAAAAATACATTGTTGCATTGTAATATAGGGTTGCCTTGTTTTGTTGAATAACAACCAAATAAATTATTGCATTGTAATAAATAAATGCATTGCAAACTATATCCAACATTGATGCACCTATACGTTATAGATAAAGTTGGTAATTGCATCTCTTCTTTTCACCAATCGTCACTTCATCCAATATATAAGCTTCAAATGTTATAACGAACCACGATGTAATAATTACAATGTAGCCTTTATTGTTCAAATGCACGCCATGGTATAATAAATAACATGTATATCAACAAATTAATTAAGGCACCACGCACAAACACACCAATATCAATTCTATCCAACGCACTGCCATCATAATACGATAGCCTCTACGCTACCACCATTGTAATACCAATGCCACCTTTAGAATGTTGCCAATACTTTGTTGTGTACAAGCAACTGTTTCGTAATCCAATCTAGGTAATGGCTCCAGTCTCATGCCCTCAACTTTATGAATATCGCACTGAAATTGTAAGATCTGCAGTTTTCAATGTACAACAAATAACAAGCCGCTAATATGAATGCATTCTACAGATGTCAGGGTGCCATAATATGGATTGTCATAAAATATGACATGGGCTAAATTAGGGCCTAAAACCCTAAAATCTATAACACACCTTGCAATGTAATGAATATTTCCAACATAATATTTACTATGCCATTGAATTAACACAACCACCAATGCATTATTGTTGCCAATATTATAACGCTCCAAAAATATCTGTTGTTAGAGAGATTATATTGCAGAATTAATAATGTATAATGTTCATCTGAACATCTGTTTATTTCAGTTATCGTTGCCTTTGTAGATAGGTCTAGCCTTTGTAGATAGGTCCAATCTCTGTAATGCACCTCTTTCATATGATTCTTTTGCAAACGTTTGAAATATCACTACAAAGAATCCCAATCCAATGCATAATCTGGAATATTATCAACACATCCAATGTAATAAGCTGCCATCCACACCACAATGTTTGATTATTCCTTCAACATTGTGATTAACATGGTTTCCTCCTTCACTCTCTGACTCAAAACCAATAAGAATGAGAGTCCATGACGAGTCAAATTTCCATCACCTCGAGCTCGTCAAGTTAGATTGGGCTACAAAAAATGAAGATAATTGGATTCAGAGCTCCCCACTTAACAAAAATGTGTTTACCGAAGCCAAAAAAATTCTCATTAGCTTCTACCCTCTTTGTTTTACAAAGTAAGCACATGAATAAATTAAAGATTGTTTACAAAAGGAAATTTGAAATAAAAGGAGCTTGTGGAGCCATTTTTTTTTCGATTCCTCTTGTCGATTCTAATTATCTATGCTTCCTTCTCATTCTTTGAATGATTATGCCAGTTGGAGTTCTACTTTTCGGTTTTATTTATTTCCATGCTATTAATATGTCCCTCTGAAACATTAGTGGCCTCATTGTCCATTTTTACCTCTTTCTTATTGTCTCCCATGGAAGAAGTTTCAAAATGCCATCCTGATCGATGATAATGAGACTGCAGCTAATTTTTCTTGATCTCTACTAGACCATATTGAATGGTTATTTTCATCACAAGACAACACTTCTTTGATGGCATTTTAGATATAATTTTCTTTCATATTCTTTTCCTTGAGTATGGTGAACTCTGATGAACGTGATTGCCAGTCCACTCTTCACATAATTCTTCTATAACAAAACAAATAGAGTCTGCAACATCATTAATAAAGGTATCAGTTTTAATAGAATTTGCAAATGTCTCATGTGGAGCTGCCCAAACTCTAAGCCTTTTGCAAAAAAAAAAAAAAAAAATTGATGGTTGTAATGCGATCCATAGTCCCAATAGCATGCTCAATGAAAAAATGTCGAAGGGATATTGCACGCAACTTGAATGCTTCAAACATCAGAGCTTTTAACCCATTCAAAATATTTACTAAATTGTATTACTCTTAATTTGTCTAGGTGTTGTTGTGCACATATACTCTTGTCTGGAAGGTTGCTCCTCCCATGGATTTCAACATGACCATGGATAGGATATTCTACTCCCTCATTACATATCTTGAGATGTATGTGTTGTTTGGCATGGTTGATATATGAAATCAGGATTGATACATCCACTTCAACAAGATGCCTTTTTCATATTTAATGAATAAAATTAGTCTTCTTATATTTGTTATATACTCCAAAACACTCTTGGGGCTGCTCTCCCCCTAAAATGGTGTTGCTCTTGTAACCCTGAATGAATTTCTCTTTTGCTTTCTTGAGCTCCCCCTGAGGTCATGCTGGCTTCATTTCGTCATGCTGCTATCTTTATTTTCCATACTTTAGTAGGATGCCTTTTACTAGTTGTATTTCTTTTTAATTCGAAGTTTGTTCTAATTTGATTGGATTTTATCATTTGTTTAGATTTCTTTACTGTACTTGGCAACTTGCATTTTTTTGCTTTGTGGCCAACATTATCACACACAAAACATCTTTTGTGGCAAAAGATAGAGAACATGGTGTCTTTCTTCTTGCATTTATGTACAAATTGCATTCAATAGCTTTATATCCAAAGTCATTGCACATATAACAGTAACCAAAAAATGATTTGTGTACTTGGTAGGTGATTGTTTTCTCCGTTTGCTAGCTTAAGGGAGCCTTCTCATTTGCTGCATTTTTTGCTGATTAAGATTGATGTTTTTTGTCTTACATTCTGCTGCAATATGTCCAGGTTCATGACAAGAAAAACACTTGATATCTCCTTTGTGATCTTCCAAATCTGTTCAACTCCTTTTAAGGAGAAAATGATCTTCTTGTAGTGAACCCTTTCTTCATCTCATTCTTTGGCTTTTGAGATTGTTGCTTGTTTTTGTTTTCTTCTGTACTAAACATGATGCTTGTCCCTTCTCCTACAATTCTTTTTAGGGATGCTTCATTATCATCTTTAATGACTACCTTTTTTGAGTTCTTCATGGCGGCAACCTCCTCTTCTAGCTGCTTACACAACCTATTCTTTTCATTTAACTGTATTCTAGTTGAAATAATCTCAGACTTTAATCTTTCACACTGTACCTCTTTCTCCTTTCGTTGGTTATTCATCATCCCTTCTGTTCTCCTTGCTTCTTTAAGTTGTTTCTTCAAACTAACAATTTCCTCCTTGTACTTATGCTCTCTCTCATCACATATTTGCATCAGTTTCTTTATATATTTGTCTTCATTCTTCAATCTTTCTATTTTAATCAAGGCTATGTCAAGCTTAGCTTGTTCTTCAACTGTCTTTTCTTCATGCAAATAAGGTCCATTCACACTAGCAGAGATCTCATTTGACTGAATACTTTCCTTTTGACAGGGATTTTTCTTCTTCGTCTTTATCTTCTCCATTTTGACAGTGTAGCTACTAGTGTCTCCTTCATGCATGGGTTGCAATCTGTCCCAATTTTTTTTGTAAAATTTAAGTCTATTACTATATCGAGATCCTTATTATGAAGATTGTTATACATACTACATTTTTTGTTAACATTCCACCGTTGTTCTTGCATTGAGGGGGAATATTTACAGTAGTCATCACATACAAGCTTCCATACACCAGGTCCATAAGCTGTCAGTTCTATTTTACCCTTATCTCTCCATTCATGAAAGTTTGATCTACTAGGCACATGTACACTTTGATATTCCATGACTAAACTAGATCTACCTTAAAGTTGTCAGGTTTATGTCGAAGGAACTTGGCTCTGATACCAATTGATGAAAACTTGACTAAACTGAGAGGGAGGGTGAATCAATTTAGTACATACACGGACATTAATTTGATTTTCTTTAAACTCATTAACTAAACCATTAAATGAGCATATTGATATATAATGACAAGTATATTTAATATGCAAACAACAAGTAATAAGTAAACCAAGGGCATCACATCAAAACATAAAAGCAACACATATGGACATCGAATATAAGTGGAAACCCATAAAGGGAGAAAACCATGATTTTGTTATTGTTGTGATGCAAAGGCAAGCTCCTACTCCCTCACTACATTTGATTTTCTGTAGGCTTCAAGCTACAGGAGGTTGCTACCTCAATTTTCTGCAAACTACAACATGCAAGGAAGCTCCAACTCCCATACGCTCTATGTAGGCTACAACCCATAGGAGGCTCCTACCTCAACAAGCTCCAACCTTATACTTATCAAGCCACTACTTGAAAGGAGACTACAATCCCTTGATGCAAACAATAAACAACAATGTGTTGGTTTACCTGGTAATACATTTTGCATACCTCCATCTTCATTTCTACCTCTTCTTCTTTTCAAATTTGCTTCACATGAGTTTCATATGTGCCAAGTAACTAATACATAACACCTCAATCAACTCTCACACATTCTCCATCTCTCTAACCATTTCTTGCCTTCCAAAATCACATCTTTTATAAAGATAGTTTCCTCGCTATTTGTATCCCACATAGGAATATGCAGTGAACATGCTTGAATCTTTGCCTTCCATTCATTCCTTCCCAAACATTTCATATCTTGAATATTAGAACAAAAAAAAACAAAAAAATCCAATATTAATTTCATCTACATGTAATGATTGAATGAATCAACCTAATGTCAACATCATGTAGAATTATAGGAATAACATATGAGCATGCATACCTCATGATCAATAACAACATTTATCACTAATGCATCACAACAATCTTTGCACCATATTTTCCTTTGCCTTGGGACTTGCATCACAACATCTTCATGTCATTATCTCAACAGCCTTGTTGTCATGGAGTCTTGCCTTGCCTTTGCTGTCATGGAGTCTTCACTTTGCCTTTCATCACAACAATTCAACTTTATCAACAATTTCACATCACAACAAATTCTTCAATTTAGCAATATTTGCAACATTATCAAAACATTTCAATGTATCACTAATCCTTCTCCTTCTCCTGCTCCTTTGCAATATTGATTTGGTTCATTAGTGTATACATTGCCTTGTTGCTGCTCCATTTCTATTCCTTATTGTTACTCCTTTGTTGTTCCTTGTTGCTTCTCCTTTATTGTTCCTTGTTACTGCCCCTTCGCCTATTACTACTCCTTCATTGTTCCTTGTTGCTACTCCTTTGCTTCCTTGCCTTGTTTCTCTCCTGCATATTGTGCATGCTCTTTGCTTCTTTTCCTTGTTGCTCTCCTTTTCCTTTTCTCCTTTGCCTTACTGCTCTTGTTGTTCCTTTGCCATCAATGACAACAATGCCATCAAACTTGCAAAGTACACTTGCATTATATATGCTAAGCTATCAACTTTTAATTGAAATGAAATTATTCTAATTGCAAGATGAAAATTAAACCTATTTATGACAAGATCTTAGTAAGAATATGCACATGTTCTTTCTTAGAGGCCTAAATCAAATTCAAGACTTGGAAATTAAATGAATCCAAAGTAAACTATGTTAATGTGAAAGATTCAAAATCTATTTTATGACACAAGGAAATGAAATCCTATTCTATTGAACTTTAGAAGACAAATTTACTTTGCTTATGCTTTGAAATGAAATTTAATCTACTTGACTTGAAAAATAAACCTATTTTATGGAACCATGAAGCAAATATATTTTATGAATCTATTCCATGAAACTTTCAAAGCAAATTTAATCTACGTGACTCAAAAAGGAAATCTAAACTATCAATTCGTGAAATTAAAGTTGACCTAAAAGCTACAAGAGTTTGAAATCAAAACTATTATAGAGTATAGCAAATAGAGAGTAATGAAATAAAAAATTGGGAAACCTCAAAATATTACTGATGTGCGCACTCTAAACCAAAGTTAGTCATAACTTATTACACATAAATCTAAGACTAAGCTTAAAAGACAATTCAAGGTAAACCTTTTGGTGTTTTTGGTTTATTATCAAGTGCTTGACATGTAATGAAACAAAGAGAAATTAGTGCAATTATAATTTAAAAACGGAGTATTGAAATGAAACTAAACATCTAAATGAACTTAGTAATTAAGTAAAATGGTTCTAATCTAGTTGTAGACCATAAAGAAATCAAATCAAAATGACAAAAGATAACTATATTATCTCACACATCCTCACGAGGCCCTCCTAATGAGTGTGAGAGGTTAAAAACTTCAAATCACGAGACTTGAATCACCAACACAATCACAGAGATGCCATGAACATAGTTTGCATTACTTGAAGTGTAAAAATAGAGTTCAAAATAGGAAATGACAATAACAATAGTGTTGAAATTAATTAGATGTCTTTCGATTTCAAAACGAAGCGTTTTTATAATGGTTTCAAGATTGACAACTTGTGAAATTATTGCCTCGAATCGAGAATTGGAATTGACATTTGAGCTTTTAGATCAAAATAGGACTTTCACTTCTTATGATTCGCTACTAAAGGAGCGAATCATGCGAAGGCATTCATTGACACATCATCAACTTAAACTTAGGTCTTCAAATATCACTCGCTATTTCCATGCTTGCTTAATTATAGAGTCAATCTCTTGATATTATGCACGAACCAAGTATTCCATAGCCATGTTGACCGCAAGTTTGACCAATGAGTCATTATCATTCTGTGAACTTCCATCTGTGACTAGTAGGTGGATGTCCATGTAAGTGGCATTTGGCAACTGCTCATGTGCTTTGGTCGTATTCTATCATGCGCTAACCAATAGAACTTAGGATTTGGCTGCGAAAATTCAAGTTAGCTGCTAAAAGTTTAGTTCAGTAGTTATATCACAATTTAAACCAATTTCATAGAGAAAACATATATTTTGAGCTATTGATGGATGATTGACTCCTCATTGTAACTTTCCTGACCTGGATGACCTTTAATTCATAAAACAAAATGGAAGGAAGTGAAAATTTGTAATAAAATGGGTGGAAAAAGGCAAAAGGGATTGTCAAAAGGAGGACAATTTAGAGGTTCATCAAAGTATAAACTTTCGAGATTGCGTGGAACTTATGGACCCCACTGCCCAATGTGGCCCAATACCTCTACATGCCTTCAGCCTTTCACCTCAGGGTATGTATGTTGGCCCACTATGTCATGTCTACCTAAAATTAAAATATTGGGAGTTATCAAAAGTGCCTCCATGCGAAAACCCGAGGGTCTGAGGTTCGGGGTAACGTCACTAGTCCTAAACATCGGGATGATGTCATCCTTGACGTTCCCTCCACGTTATGTGCCACATATTTGTGGGTCCAACTATACCCCAACATTGTGCAATCTCACATCAAATCATGTTGAAAAAGGAAACACGGGTTCCCATTCGCCACTTCATGCTAGGGTATAAAACCGACCCCACAACGTTGAGTCACACAGGATAAAAATCCTAGGAGTTTCCCTTAGGGACTCCCTTCGAAAACTATGAGAAGAAAGTTCCATGGATTATCCAACAACGACAATACATCCAACCTTCGACAATCCAGATTCCTCATGTTGTGCCTATGGTCATCCCCTCAATCACTTGACTTACTAGGCCCGAGCCTCTTGTCTCCTTTGGACCCTAATTTTCAGCCCTACGACCTATGTGATGTGTGGATACATGGGCCTCCTCTGCCCTTAGAGCTCAGTCATGGTGGTTCTATGGAACTTGGGTCAATTGCAATTTAGCACTCGACCCTAAGAGTATTAGGAATCAAGCTCACTCGATTTTTTTGCACTATAGTTTGAATCTGATGGTTTTCAAGGGACTCATCCTTAGTGCCTATATATCTATATATATTATATATTATATATATATATATATATATATATATATATATATATATATATATATATATATATTATATATATATATACACACCAACTAGGAATTTTTCCATGTCTTCGTTGGGGTGGTTTTGATCAAATTTGGCCTAGACTACGTGTACTTTATAAGGATCTCGGCCTATAGCCTCTAAGCCCACATATGCATTATATGCAAATATGCAAGAGTGCTACCTCTCCCAATCTTAGATACGTCTAATCCTGGCTTGATTTTACGCATCTGCATGTTGATATATGTGGCCTTAGCAATACAGTAGCCAGAGATTTCAAACATTTCTATGCAAATAATTAATCATAGATAAATATTGTGCATCTCTTCAAACTAAGCCAACTTAGGTTGACCACGAGCCCAAAAATATACACAAGAAATAATCCATTCCTTTGAAATTGCTGCACCAAATATTGACATTCCTCATTCAAGCGAGAAACCAACACTCTTAAGGGTTAATAAGACATTAATTCAGCACTGTAAACAGGGATATGATAGTTTCATCCAGAGAGACATGAAATTATACTTATCTTATAAGAGATCTGGCAACTGAGAGTGGGAGTCTAACTCTCCTCCCAACCATAGATAAGCTATAACCACAATCACTTGTAATTGTCAACCTTGAGCTAGATTATAGTGCTTGAGGTCAAGTGCCTTTGAGGTGAAACTTTAACTAATATGGATAACTGAAACATGATGTCGTGAGGCCACTCTGCCTTCATCGACTAGCTATAGAAGCTTCCACTTAGCCTTTCCATATTCTTCAAACAAAATCAACACCCATACTAAGATACCATAGTACAGAGAGTTTCAACTCACTTTTAGGAGAAGGGAGTCCACATGAAGGGAAGGCTCATCAATAGATAATCTATTGATGGGTAAAGAGATCACCTCTCCATGTGGTTCATCAATGATTCAAGCACCTAAGATTTGGCGCCAAGGCAACTCCTCGTGGTTCATTAGGCCTCACAAACACGTGATTGTCTCTTCCCAATCCAATAACTTCATCAATCCACAAGCTTCCACTGGGTTATTAAGCCTTGCAGGCAAGCCACTCCTCTCTATAATGGTTCTGCCTTGCAAGCCTCTCTCTGAGGGTTCCCTAATTGGTTCACATTCTACAAAGCTTGATTTTTGCAAATTTTGATCATTTCTCTCTCTGCGTTTTCACCTCTACTCTTGGAGGAATTTTCCTTGTAGTACTTTGCACCATTTCTTCCACTATGTATGCATTTGAGAGAATGAATTCCCCTCCCTTCAATGCATATGCGTTTTTTCTTCTTCTTTTTGTGCTTTATCATTGTACATGAGAAGGCAAGGGTCTGCTCGCCCCTCCTCGCAAACTTGGTTGTCATCCCCCAATAGACAAACTGCCTCTCTTTTCCCAAGGCTTCATGCAGTCAACTTCTAAACAACACAACCCATTCCTGTTATTCAACTTTTTTGTCCTATTTGCTTGATGTTGAAGCTTAAGGACACTTGGGTCTGTCCTTTTTCTTTTTCAATTAATGTAGTACCCAGTTGGCCCATTAAACCTCTCAGCCAACTAGGACTAATATTTAAAACAACCCAGTCTCAAGCAATCTCCTTCCTCAAGCTATCTGGAATCTATGTCCCGTTTTATCTCAACCTTTTAATTAATTACAATTATTTATAATGAGGGAATATTAACAAGGGGATGTCATAATATCCTCCCCCTTGGTGGGAACACCGTCCTTGGTGTTCAATAACCACATATAAACAAAACATGCTTTAGAGCAAGCATTGTTGATATGGAGCTTTATACACAAAGCTCTATACAACGTTTACATTGTATTTACATTTGCTTTACTCAACAAAAAAGAAAGGGTATGTTGAATGCATCTGGTTAGACATTTCCCATGTGGATTCCTCGGGCCTAAAGTGCCTCCACTACACATTGACTTGTTTTATTGCTCGATTTCGTAGCATGTGTTGCCTCCAATCCAAGGTGCATATATGTTCCAGTTGGAACTCTTCCTCTGGTTCTATTTGTAACACAAACCAATCAATTACATGATTAGCATCCTACACATATCTTTTACGCAATGAAACATGAAAGACATCATGAACAGTTATTGTTGGTGGCAAGGCTAGCCTATGGGCCACTGAACCTATTTTTTCAAGCACTTCAAATGGCCCACAAAACCATGGTGCCAACTTAGCACATGACCCAAATTTTAGGGAGCTCTTCTTGGGTCTAATTCGCAGAAAAAACATGTTTCCCAACTTGGAACTCTTTTTGTACTCTATGTTGGTCCAAATAGCTCTTTTGCCTATCCTGTGCCACTTTTAAATTTTGTTTAATAGCTTGCATTTCCTATTCCATGTCCTTTAACGTATCAGACCCAATAAGGACCCTATTCACCAGATCATTCTAGTTGATAAGAGTATTACAACTCCTCCCATAGAGTGCTTCAAATGGTCTTGTCTTCAGCGGTTTCTAATACCCATTTCTATATGCAAATTCCATAAGTGGAAGGTATTATTACCACTTCCTTGGTTGGTGCATCACATACATTCTTAGCATGCCCTCAAGAATTCTGATTGTTCTTTGTGTTTTCCCATCAGTCTGAGGATGGTATGTCGTACTAAAGCCAACTCTGTTCCCAAGCCTGCAAATAGTTATCTCCAATTTTTATTTTTATTTTATGTAAACTTGGCATTTCTATCAGAGATAATGTTCTCAGGAACTCCATGCAATCTCACAAACTCCTTAATGAAAACTTGAGCTACCTCACTTGTTGAATTTGAGGACTTGACATATACAAAGTGAGCCGCTTTGCTCAAATTATCAACCACTGCCATGATTGCATTATGTTGCTTAGAATCCTTTGAAAACCCTGAAATAAAGTCCATGTGTATCACTTCCCACTTCCATTCTATAATAGGAATACGTTGCAATAAACTAGCTAGGTTCTTGCACTCAACCTTTACTTCCTGACAATATATGCACTTGGAGATGAAATCAACCACCTCCCTTTTCAAACTGGGATTTGTTGGGTAATTTAATTGGTGGTTAAGTTACTTCATTAAATTATCGATGAGGGTTTGTGAGCTTGTTAAGTATACGTGCACCATATACACTAGCACATCTATTTTTATTCAAAGAATATTACACTAATCACAAATGGAAATTAAATATTTTTATGACTATATCTCATTAAGCACACACACATGTTTTGTTTAAAAAGGCCAATTCAAAGCTGAAATGTAAATGATTTTTTAAAGCAAACTATGTTTTGTAAATGATTGAAAACTATTCTATTGCATAGAAAGTTAAAATCTATTCTATTTGAACAATGAAAGGGAATTTAAACTAATTGAATTGAAAAGGAAATTTATTCTAGAAATCTTTGAAACAGTTATATTCTAAAGCAAGATTATGAAACTTGAAATAAATCTATTCTAAAATACTGGAAAGGAAATCTAGCTATCAAATTGAAAACATGGCTATTCTACAAAACCTGAAAATGAAACTATTCTAAAAAGAAATGATAAAAAAGCAACGAATTGTTGATAGGATTTCAAGTGAAAAAGCCTTCAAAGATTACTAATGTGCACATTCAGAACCATAACTAATCATATCATCTAAATATAAATCTAAAACTAAGCACAAAGGAAAAGTTTTTATTGTTCTTTATTTTATTTCCAAGCGCTTGACCTGCAAAGAACCAAAAACAAATAAGTATAATTCTAATTGAAAACAAAGCATTGAAGAATTTAACTGAATTAAAGCAAACTCTAATATAGTCACAGAATGTAAGGTGTTAGCGCTTGAGATTTCACCTCAGGCTGAGAAAGGCAAACCTTCAAGGCAACATCAAACCATTTCACCTAGTAGCTAGCCCTACGGGGTATGAGAAGGCTCTCTCTGGTCAAACTCGGTGGATTTTTCAATAGGATGAGTTGACCAATTAGAAACACTGATATTAGGCTAGTAAACTGATAAGGAGGGTTGATTTAAAGTTTTTGGGGTTTTTGGTGGCAATTGGAGGGAGTGCAATTCAGGGTGCGGGGATTGAGCTCAGTTTTCGCAGGTGGGTCTTTGGGGCAAGGTAGGAGTTTGTGCTGATGCCTTTAGCTGAGATGGATGATCAAGGAGGAAAGAAGAGAAGCTAAAGAGGGCAAACAATGAATTTGAATCCTCTCTAGACAGTGG
>APFE030129448.1:0-16815 GCA_000404065.3 Pinus taeda
AAAGTCCATCAAATGGATGTAAAAACTGCCTTCTTGAATGGAGATCTAAAAGAAATGTTTTTATGTCCCAGCCTAAAGGATTTGTTGTGAAAGGACATGAACATAAAGTATGCAAACTTGTGAAGTCCTTGTATGGCCTCAAACAAGCACCACGAGCCTGGTATGAAAAGCTAACTGAGCATCTTCTGAAACTCAACTTCCATCATTTTGATCTTTATGATGCAACTTTATTTGTCAAGAAAGTTGGCAAAACAGTTGTATATCTTGTGGTATATGTAGATGATCTTTTAATGACAGGGAAAAATGAAAGCTATATTGCATCCATAAAGAAAGAATTAGGAAAAAGTTTTGAAATGACTCATTTGGGCTATGTTCATTACTATCTTGGCATTGAAGTAACCCAACATCCAAAACCCATATTTCTTTCTCAAAAGAAATACATTGGACATTTGTTAAACAGATTTGGCATGACATAGTGCAATCCTCTTTCTACTCCAATGGAACAAAACTTAAAGCTCACATCTATTGAAGGAAAGGAATTTGAGGATGCAACAAAGTATAGATAGCTTGTAGGAAGTCTCATCTACCTCACTACTACCAGACTAGACATTTCATTTACTGTTGGAATCCTCTCCAGGTTTATGCAAAAGCCTTGTGAGGGACATTGGTCCGCTGCAAAAAGAGTTCTAAGGTACTTGAAGGAAACTCAAGACCTTGGAATCACGTATACACAGGTGGACAACTTCATCTTGACTGGATACTCTGATTCAAACTTCGATGGAGACAAAGAAACTGGAGTATCTACTTCATGATATGCTATGAGTCTTGGATCAGGAGCTGTCTCTTGGAGATCCACAAACAATCAGTTTCGGTAGATTCAACAACAGAAGCAGAATATGTGGCAGCAATTGAAGCAACGAAATAAATTGTGTGGCTCAGGAAAATTCTTGAAGATTTGTAGGTAAAACAAGTACAATCAACTCCACTCATGATTGACAACACCTCTGCAATAAAGTTGGCAAAGAACCCAAAGTTCCATGATCGTACAAAGCACATCAATACTAAATATCATCTGATCCGACATCATGTTGAGGCCAAAACAATCCATCTCCATCATTGTTCCACAAATGAGGAAATTGCAGACATCTTCACCAAAGCGCTTGGAAGAGAAAAGATTGAAAGATTCAGAACGATGCTTGGACTCACCAACATCCCTTCAGACTAAGGGGGGGAATGTTGACACCTAATCTTCTGGAATGTGAACAGTCATCAAGAAGATGAACTGATCAGTCACATTCATGTGTATATAACAATAGCTACCTAATGAAATAATCGTATCAGTTTTTCTTGAGTTACTCCTGGCCTGACAAGATGTAATCAAATGCACATTGGAGGTGCACCCTGGAATAATGAGTTGGTAATTATTCTCTGAGTAGGCAAGTGGTGCGAGATTGTAGCACTAGACAATGGATGTAGCTTTGAATTTGTAGTGTATTTTGGTCTTTGTGTAAAAGAGGTGAATCCTAGTATTACTTGGAGGGTGGAGGTGTGAGCCTCTTGATTCCCTTGTTGCGGATGCAGTCATCATATCCGTTTATTTGTTGGTTGAGAAAATGTGCATATGTGTATATGTGTGTATTATTATAAATATTGTATGGATATGGATTTATAAAGCTCCATAGATAGTATGGTTATTTTATGCTTGAAGAAAATGTGTATGCGTATATGTGATTTTTGTAAATACCGTAATGAGTTATGCGATAAAGCTCCAGTAAATGGTATGTTTGCCATCTTTCAACATTGGTCATTGTATATACAACAACAAGATGTGTTCTAAAGCTCCATGGTAACTTTGTTTTGTTTTCAACATTCTTGTTTGTTATAGGTGTCATTGAACATCGAGGATGGTGTTCCCCCATGGAGGAGGGTTTTGTAACAATTATGCTTAAAAAACTGATCTAAAAAGATATAAGACCACGGTTGATGGGATATGTATTTCAAGATGAATGGTGGGGCGGAACATCCTAGTGTGCGATGATTTGGTTTATTATGGCTAAGGAAATTGCCAAAGGCAATGGTTAAGGTTTTAGAAAGGCATGAGGCATTTATTGACATTTTATTTATGGAATTAAAGGAAACTAGAGAAAATTAAGGTGAAAGGTCACAAGTAGCATGTGAGGAAGAAAATGAAGGAAAATACTGGAAAATGAGGAAAATAGAGGGCTTATTAAAAAAAAATCTTATGAGGATCAGTTGGCAAGCTCTTGTCTCAACTTAGACAATTCAGTTTTGGAGCTCTCTCGTTATTCTCTCTCTCATACTCTTCGAAACTTAGAGTTTTCTTGGAGCACTCTTGGAGGGTGTGGCATACTTGGATTCTTGGAGAAAGAAGGCAAAGGAAGAGTAGGCAAGTGCAAGAGGGCATCGAGATTAGCAGTTACATCCTATTTTCTTGCAGCTACCGAGTTGTATGTATGTTTACTTCACTTTTGGCATGCTTGGCATATGCATGTGGATTATTGGTTGTGATATGTCATTTGCATGGAGGATTGTCTAGATTGACAATGGATTTCCTAGCCTTACAATTTCCTGGATATCCATGGTGATTGTCGGTTTACTTTCATTGCTTGTTTTTGGTTAGTAATCATGTTTCCTTAGCTTGGGTTGAGTTATTAGTTCCTAGAAGCAGAGTTTGTACAAATGATATGGAAGCCCTGCAACAACTTGGGTTGAGTTACTACTCTTGGAAACCTTGGTTGGACAAATGCTCTAGATGCCCTTGGTGATTTGAGTTACTAGTCCTGGAAAGATTCGTTGGAAAAATGATCTAGAAGGCCGACAATAGCTGTGGGTTGAGTTACTAGTCATGGAAGCTTGGTTGGAACAAGCACTCCTAAAGCCCTAGAATGCTTGGATGGAGAACAATATGATGATGGTTTTGTGATGTCTAACCGTGAGGTGGAATCAATGTTTTATGGGTTGAGGTGGATGGCCTCTCAAAGCCCTGGATGACTTTTGATTGATGTGTTCTATGAGATCCCACATTCATGCTTGGATTATGCCACAAAGGTCAATTGTTGAAGCAATATTTAGTTCAACCATTCTACAGTCAGGCAAAATGTGGAAGTCCCATCCTGGGTTTGGATTTTGCGTCATTAATGAAAGGTTATTTCTCCTTGTATTTATGAGTATTTTCATGGATTATATGTGGTTTATATGGTTGTACTTTCATGAGTATTTATACTTCCATTACGTTGGTTATGTATGTGTTTTATGATAACGACCATGTATGGATTTCATCACGTTTTTACTTGTATATGAATGAAAATTGTATCCATGGTCTAATGTATGGAATGGAAGTTAATGCGTTGAGGCATCGATGCTTCATGGCAAATCATAGATAAGTATGACACCCATATGCTCAAATCTATTAGTTACACCTATAGTTTACATATTTGTGATATGTGCGATGAAATGCCTGTCATGGAAAGTGGGTATGCAGTCAAGGTCTTATAAAAGTATTTTCTTTAGTACTATCATTTCCATTTTACTTTACTATTATGAAGGTATCATGAAATTTTGGGCAGTGACCTGGGCTATGGGCCTGAAAAAGTGGCTCAAATCTTGGGAACGATGGCCTAACACTAACAAAAAGAGTCTCTAAATGCTTGCAAACAAGCATGTGAGAGCGAGTCTAGGTTTCTGGACGTTCTCATGCCTATAACTTGAAAGGGACTGATGGTTAAGTTGCCTAAAAGCTCATTGGGACCCAAGGCCAAGCTGTCCAAAGTGTTGACATTGTTTCTAGGGGCCTTGAGGCTGATGCTGAATGTTTGTATGGTTTTTTTCCATCGGTTCCACTTCCTTAATGTGACTTAGGATTTCGAATCATATCATAGTGTCCTCTCATCGCATGTTTACCCTGCCCGACTAATAGAAATTGCATGGAAGAGTGTCACTTTAAAGCTACCTTGGTATGTTTGGCATACCATTTGAAAAAGTGAATTACATCATATGCATAAAAGAAAATGTGACTTGCTTTTAAGGGTATTATTAGTGTTATAAGCAAGGAAAACATTGTATGTATGATAAACATTGTAGTTAAGGTTATCAAAATACTTTCAGTAATTTTAAATATTATATCTTGAGTTTGACCTCTTTGGTAAGTCTATGCTTAGACTATGGATAACATTATTCTATTATACAAATGGTTTTAGCAACTTGCAACATTTGTTGCTGAAATTGTAAGCATATTAATAGTAACATTTTATTAAATCAAGTCATCAACATTTGTTTGGGCATCTTAATTTCTCATAAAAATAATAATGAGCAACTCAACTATTTTGGGTAAAGATTTAATTAATTTGACTGATTTTATGATCTTGTTTAAAGTGGATTTCGATCATACAAGATTTTCTTACTCATAGATTTTCTCTCTTAAAAAAGTATTTGAAAAAGAATGAAAATAAACAGGAGAAGAGGATTTCTCTCCTCAATATTACATATCAATTAAATAAGATTACATTAGACACATCAAAATTAAATGACTGCATTAAGACCGAACTAAATTCGACTAAGTGAAATTGAACTAGGATACGGTTGGACAGTTTTGACACCTAGCTGGTGATTCAAATTAAATTCTCCAACATACCCCTTAATTACAACCACATAAAAATTTAATTAATATTTTTGTTGGTCTATTTCTCAGCTAGGATTACAATTTAATAACTTAACTTCAAATAGACTTACTTTTCTTCTTCTCTTCTTCCATATCATATAGCCTATAAATTGTTTCAGCAATTTCTTCATCGTGTATCCTTCAAACCTTAGTTTCTTCAATTATTAGTGAAGGTATTCCATTGTTTGAGGTTGTCTACACATGTCCTGAACTTCTTCAAAAATTGACTTGTATGTGGACTACTGCCATATGTCATCTTTGACAGTGAGCTTTTTATCATCAATCTGCTGCAACATAAGACCATAATATAATTTCATCTCTTCAAAACTCCAATACTTAAAAATTTCATTAATTTCTTCATCATCCAAGTTGTCTTCAAGGTTCAATTTTACTGCTTCTATGGATACATTATCAAGGGATGGTGTTACAAGCCATGCTTCAAGAGAATTTAACTCTTCTTCATAATCGTCATGTTTACTTACACATTGGAAATCAATTGTAAGTGTAAAAACATCTACACAAGCACATTGGCTTTTTTCCTTTTTCTCTGCAATGAGAGCTTTCTCCTGTTAGCCTTCCTTCTATGCCTCTCCTTCTGTCTTCGTTTTCTCTTTGTGGGCTTCCTTATGTTTCATTTCTTCTATCTTTGTCTCTGCCTCTTCCATTTTAGTACTAACCTGTGTTGCTACAGACAGGTTGTCTTCTACTTGGTTTTCATACTCAAATGGAGTTATCTCACTAAATAACATCATGTCAATATGATGTTTTTGTTGCATCATTTGCAACCATTCATCATTAACCAATAATTCCTCATCAAAATTTACAACAACAATATTAATTGCTCGATTCACCATAACATTGAATGCTTCAATGGAACCTTCACTATCATCAGCAAGATCTGTTGCTAGATTTACCAAATTGTCATTAGCAAGCTTTTTTGGTAGAATTATCAAATTGTCATTAGAAAGCTTTGTTGATGGAATCACCAAAATTTTCGTCCACTTGTGGTATAGTGGGGTTCACAAGCATCTATGTGCTCCTTCTCTACTTCTTCTGCAAATGGTTCACTCATCATCTACTTGTAGCTGAGTAGAGTGGCATTCACCAAAGTCTTCATATTCATCTGGATTACTCCCTCTTACACGAAAACTCCTTTTAAAGGTATCATGGGTTTTCGTGGTTATCTTTTCTTCTCATCATAAAAAAAAAATTCAAACATTTCTTGTTTTTCCTTTGACTTTCTTAGCCTCTTGGATTTCTCCATTTGGTGAGTGCTAAGAAAAACTCAACAAATAAATCAACCTATAAGACATAGTGGTTACCTACAATAAAAATACCTCTATAGTGGCTACTTTGAGCTTTAAAAACAATTCTACAAATTCTCTAAAAAAATATACTTTCAAAAAAACACTCACAAATTCGGCTTCCTTCATTTTTTAAATAGTATTTCAATACTCACAACTAAGGTAAATAACTCCCCTTTTTCTTAAAATCCCTCTTTGAAAATTTGAACGCCTTTTCTTAAAAAAAAACTTCAGACGAAGCCCTTTTTAAAAACGATACAAAAGCATTTAAAACAGTGTTGTTTTTAATAATTGAATTTTTTTTTTAATCAACAAAGCCTTTTTTTTTTAATTACATAAGACTTTTGTTAAAGTGCAGGAGACCTTTACAAAAAAACACATAAACCCTTTTTAGTACACCTTAAAAGCATCTTTAAAAATAATACTTTTAAGGTGGGGAAATTTTAAAATAAAAGTATTTTTATTAATTTTTTATAAATTAGTTAAATAAGATCACTGGGAAACACTAACATTAAATGACTATATAAAAATTCCATTTAACTAATTAAACTAAATAAAATTGAAATAAATAAATAAATACCTAAATTGGAATTAGATTCTCCAACAAACTTTACATTGAATTTTATCAATAAAGTGCCGTGCTACAATCTTTGTTCGAAGATTTCATCGAAGCCATCGATAACAATATATTTATCATAATCATCCGTGAATAAAGCTAATTTTCTCACTCGTTACATTGATCAGAAAACATATATTAACCATGTGTGTCATTCCCATGATTAGGCAATCCCTGTTGATTGTCTTCGCGTACCCTATTGCAAAATCTTTTTGCATGCCAAAAAATAAAGAGTAACGACATTGCATATCAGGAAAGAAAGAGTAACAACATTTATAATGTTAGATAGGTTTCGGTTTCAAATGACCAAATACGAGTAAAGGTTAATTATCATTAAAATTTGATGCTTACAGCCTCATCTACAGCCATGCGGCAAGGGCGACAACTAACAAAATATTGTAGCCAAACATGGCAGGGAGAATGCATGTAGCCGCAGCAGAAATCATAGTTTGATATTATGCTATAGAAAAAAGATCTGTAAACACTCAATCTAAGACAATATCTGATACGGTATTAAAAAACCGTAACCAATTCTTTGACATTTGCTCCAAAAACCACTTTCTTCTTTGTTGTTTCATGCAAACATAAGTACTCGTCCAAACTTTCCGTCCGCAAAAGAATCCATGTTGTGGTGCAGTCTATTTTACATACGCATAATCAAATAGGTGGGGCAATGATGTTTCAATGTTGAACGCCTTCATAAAAGCAGCGGTGGATCCGAGCCATGGCGTTTCAGATTACATGGCCATGTTTGCGCCATCAACTGAATGTCTTTAGGTAGCTTCGATTTCCTCAAAGCCACGTTACCCGTGGCCATATGGCTCCTCCACGACGACGGGTAAACGAAGCACTGCCAAAAATTGTAAGCGTAGATAGGTGTTCAGATGAAAAATATTCGGTGGATAATCAATCTCCTTCGTCGATTTAATTTTGATTGATTTTTTGGAATTATAAGTTCAATTTTAATCGTTTTAGAGTTATGAATTATGGTTTTAATTTGAATAAATCATTCACCTTGACGATCAAAGTTAAGATTCATTTTGTTTTATTACTTTGACATGTAGATATTTTTCTACTCTACACTGCCTTGTACCATCTCTGCCTTGTACCATATTTGTTTGTTCTTGTGGCTGCCACTCCTTAAATTTGTTGTTAGCCACATATCAATCATATTCTTCCCATTTTCAGTGGTGGTTGTTTTAATTTTTGCAAGCCTTCGATTTGAAGCCGAGTCCATGGGGTTAGGCTTACAGTTTATATTTGTCAGCATTGTTTATATTATATTCTAATTGGTTAGAGCCGAACACAAGCAGTAACATTTTAAAGAATGAAATTCTGGACAAATTTGAATATACGTTTATATTTTGAAAAATGAAATATAAAATTACTGTGAATATTTTAGAAACGAAATGGTTGGCTAATTTGAATATATATTGATATTTTGAAACATGAAATCTACTTGCAGTGAATAGATTCATAAATTGAGAATCCAACAGCTCCAACACCATTATGCTTAGCCCAAAAGCTTTGACATCCTGATTTATAAGAAGCTATCCATGTAAATGCAATTTGGTAAAGAAAGTCGATATTTATGAAAAACAACCAATTCGTGAAATACGTGGAGTCAGTTTATTTGCTCGGTAATTCTATTTTTCTCTTGATATACCGCCCGAATCATCCAGCTCGATCGAAGCCTTTGAAAGTATTTAAATGAATCAGCTATTATCGTGGGCCCTTGTAGAAAGCCTCTGGTTATACTAGGAAGACAAGCATGTTTAGTCAGTTGTGATGTATCCCTCGTTTATATGATGTTAATGCAATTTTTTTCTAGGTAATAAAGGCAGAAGCATTTTTCAATAAGCAGCCACAGAAATTACGAACATTTCAGGGTTCTTTGCAAACATGCAAAATCTCAGGTGCACTCAATAACTCCCCATCTCAGGGGTCAAGCCAGTTTGGTTCAACCCAAGTTAATATACAAAATTTTAATCGACAGGTTTGTCGTGTGCAATGTGGACTTGTTTAATCAGCACGGACAATCTGCATTTGGTAACAAAAGGTTTTGTTATTTATACAAAGCAAAAGAAAAACAATTGTTACCCTATTAGATATGTTAACTTTGCTTCTGAATGCTGGAGCAAACAAAGCACAGTGGAAATTAAATAGCATACACAGCACACACAAATTCTTAAAATAACACAAAGATTTTTAAAGCGGTTTACTCAACCAATCTGCGCTACATCCACCAAACAGAGGCATCAACAATCTTATTATTCAACAGGAGATTACAACAATTTAAATTCCTCACACAGCTTTGCTCAAATATCCTCTACGAGCTTACATTTTTATAGCTGGGAGTAGAAAACTGAGTCATAAATTCTCTCACAACAAATATAGGATGCAATAACTCCTCCTCAAGAATAAATGGAGCTAATTTAGCAACAAATCCTATTGTTGTCACATACATACATGAGATTTTTGCCAAATTTAATGAACAAAAAATCTCAACAATCTTGACCTTGACAACAATTAGCCTGATACCATGTTCCTTTATTATTTTATCTTTTCTGCAAGCCAAGAGAAGCCAGACACCAACGTAGCTTCTCTAACAAAACTAGTTCCGTGAACATGTCTGCATAGTTCTCCTTTGTATGCACTTTTTCAAGAGAGACACTCCTTTCAGTGATAACATGTCTTACAAAATGGTACTTGATAGGTATATGCTTTGATTTACTATGATACGCCGGATTCTTAGCGAAATGAATTGCACTTTGACTATCACAAAATAACTTGATGTTGTCCTGTAACCTACCAAACTCACCAAACAAACCTTCCAACCAAATTGCTTCTTTTCAAGCATGTGAAGCAGCTATGTATTCTGCGTCATTAGTGGATAAAGCCACAATATTCAGTAGCTTTGACATCCAGCTAATAGCTCCACCTGTAAGAGTAAAGACATACCCTGATGTTGACCTTCTCTTATCCAAATCACCTGCAGAATCGGAATCAACATATCCGCGAACAAATTCACTACTCCTATTATAAGTGATACAATAATCACTTGTGCCTCTCAAATATTGAAGCACCCATTTCAGTGCTCACCAGTTTTCTTTTTGTGGATTTGCCATATACCTGCTGACAACCCCAACTGCATGTGAAATATCTGGTCGAGTACAAAACATCGCATACACTAAACATCCTACTACACTGGCATATGGATTTCGAGACATATATTCTTTTTCTTCATTTGTATTAGGACATAAACTAGAAGAAAGCTTAAAATGGGAAGCTAAAGGGACTGACACAGGCTTCGCATTGTTCATACCAAACCTCAAGAGTATTTTCTCAATATACTTCTGTTGTAATAGCCATAGCTTACCATTGCTCCTGTCTCTGAAAATCTCCATGCCCAAAATATGTCTTGCCGCTCCTAGATCTTTCATATCAAATGTCCTAGCCATCTGAGCCTTTAACCTGTTGATCTCTATTATGATTTTGCTTGCTAAAAGCATATCGTCAACATATAACACTAAGATAATGAACATGCCATTACTTAATTTCTTAATGTAAACACAATGATCATATTCACTTCTTATATAATTTTGACTCATCATGAAAGAATCAAATTTCTTGTACCATTGTCGAGGCCACTGCTTCAGATTATACAATGATTTCTGGAGCCTGCAGATAAATTTCTTGTTGCGATTTTGAACAAACCCTTCAGGTTGTTCCATGTAAATCTCCTCATCTAAATCTCCATGTAAAAATGTAGTTTTAATATCTAGTTGTTGTAATTCTAAATCAAGTAAAGCAACTAATGATAATACAATTCGAATTGAAACAATTTTTACAACTGGTGAAAATATCTCATGAAAATCAATGCCTGCTTTCTGAGAAAAACCTTTTGCGACCAACCTTGCTTTGTACCTGTCCTCTATATCATCAACACCCCTTTTCAATTTGTAAACCCATTTACATCCCACAGTTTTTCTGTCTTTAGGAAGTTCTACCAGATCCCATGTGCCATTCTTGACTAATGCCATCATCTCGTCCTTCATAGCTTCTTTCCACTTTTCATTCTTAGAACCGTCTACAGCTTCCTGATAGCATAAAGGTTCATCATCATTAGCGGTTAAAGCAATTGAAGTAACATAATCATCACACCTTTTAGGAGGATGTTTGATTCTTGTGGACCTCCTTAAAGATGTTTCTGGTACTTCCAAAATTTGTTGATTATTATCTGTAGGAACTTCTTCATGATCTGCATCTGAAACATGTTCATGATCTGCATCTGAAACTTCTTCATGACTTGCATCTGAAACTTTTTCATCTTGACTATCATCAGTATTTGAACTGGTTTCAAACTGAATGTGTTGAAGCTTAGATACATTTTCCTGTTTCAATTTATCATCTCCATCTGGATTTTCAAGTGAAGATTCATTAAATTTAACATCTCTGTTAATGATGATTTTGTGAGTAGTAGGATCCAACAATTTGTATCCCTTAGTCCCACCACCATATCCAACAAAGATATATCTTTTTTATTTAGGATCTAATTTAGAACGCTAATGTTTCGAAACTAGAGCATATGCATCACAACCAAAAACTTTAAGTTTAGAATAATCACAAGGATGACCTTTCCATACCTCTTGAGGAATTTTGCGTCCTATTGCAATTGATGGTGATCGATTTATCAAATAGAAAGTTGTAAACACCACTTCTATCCACAATTACTTCTGCAAATTGGCGTTACTAAGCATACTTCTTGCTCTCTCTAAAAGAGTCTTGTTCATCCGTTCAACAACTCCATTTTGCTGAGGAGTATATACAGTGGTTTTATGTCTTTCGATCCCAGTGTCCTTGCAATAATTATCAAATTCCTTTGAAGTAAATTCACCACCATTGTCAGTTCTTAAACATTTAATGGTTCTTCTAGTGATGTTTTCAACGAATTCTCTAAATTGTTTGAAAATTGTAAATACATGAGACTTCTTCTTTAACATGTAGACCCACACTCTTCTAGAGAAATCATCAATAAAAGATACAAAATATGACGATCCCCCATATGAGGTTGTAGGAGATGGACCCCAAACATCAGAATGGATATAATCAAGGATTCCCTTACTAGTATGTTTTCTAGTTTTAAACTTCTGCTTGCTTTGTTTCCAAAATAGACAATGTTTGCAGAAATCTAATTTAACAGACTTTAAATTAGGAAGTAACTTACGATCATATAAAATATTTAAACCTATTTTTCTCATATGGCCCAAGCTTTGATGCCATAAACAAATAGAATTACTGTCATTTTCAGATATTGTAGAAACATGATCTGACTCTGTTCTTCCTTCTAACTGAAAAATATTTCCAACCTTCTTTACTTTCATTACTAGTAAAATTCCTTTATAAACTTTCATTACTCCACCTTGAATAAAAGTTTTATATCCATTAGCGTCTAGTACTCCTAGTGAAATTAGGTTTTTTCTTAGTTCAGGTACATGTCTTACATCAGTTAGAATTTTATTTGTCCCATCAAACATTTTAAGCTGGATGCTTCCAATTGCCACAATGTTACATGTGACATCATTTCCCATGTAAACTACTCCATCATTGATTGATTTATAAGTTTTTGTTGGGTCCCCATAATACTAGTGATTACCCCAATACTATTGTAGTTATACCCCTTATTAATATTGTTGTGCACCTATTGTCCCCATATTGTTATTAATGTGCCCCATAGAATCCCTCTATTGTTATTTTTGTGGCTTTATATTATTATTGTTAGGTCGGTTGGGTTATAATTGTGCTGCTTAGACTCTAATATATAGAAAGGAGGTTTTGTTTTTTGAATCATCCAGAATGTTCATTTTTGTAATGTAAGAGGAGGTTGCCCCCTCAAAGAGGCTGAATTCTAAGGTGTTGATCTATCTTTTCTATCTTTTCTTGAGCTGGTTTCATAATATTTGGTATCAGAGCTTTGGATTCTAGGGTTTCGCTGCTCCAAATAGGCCATCGTGGCATTTTTTATATAACTTTTTTTCTGCAACGTTTCAGAAGCTAAAATAAAAAAAAGTTTGAGAAGACATCGCGCTGAATCTCAGGTCCGAATTTCATAGCTTTTTGCACTATATCTTCGGAGATATGATCTGAGGAAGTTGGTCCTTTTGCAAAATCCTGAATTACATTCAAAACATGTGACCTAGGGAAAATCGTCATAACTTTCTCTCTGAGCATCAGATTGAAATTTCATAAGAAGGTAAAAAACGAGGATAGACTCTAGTTTCTTGTATATATTTTTCAGAGCCGAAGGTCAAAATAGGGACACGTGGCACGTCGTACAAGTTCTCTCTACTAAATTAGTCTATAATCAGGTCACTGTGGGAGATTTGGCACGACTCTTCATTGGAGCATCCAATTGGGGTCAAAATGGTGGCATTAGAAAGAGGACACAGAGGGCTACCACAGGTCGCAATTTCATAGCTGGATGATCCAAAATTACAGAGATACATCAAAGGCAATATCAAGCTCCTACAAAGTGAAAAAAAGTGTGTATATTTTTTTAAATGTTTACTTAAGCTTGGCTTGAAAAATTATTTTGAAGGAATTCAAAGTGCATAGTAAAGCATTATTATCGATAATTGATGCCCCGAGGAAAGAAAATGGAAACACCTAGTAGGTGACCTGAAAGCTCTAGCATGACTCATGAAGAAGAGGAAGAAATGCAACATGATATATCAAAATTATGAGACCAAGTGCAAACAAGTGTTCACTTGCACAAAAAAAGGAACAGAATTAAGATGGATGGTTTAAAGAAAGGTGTTAGAAGCTGAAGATGGATTGTTTTAAAGAAAGTGTAAGAAGCTTAAGATGAATGACCGTGAAGCTAAGATGGACGATTTTGAAGATAGATTTGAAGACAGACATGGAAGAATTGAAGATAAATATGAATAAGTTGCTACAAGAAATGGTCACTAATGGTGAAAGGGTAGTAATGGAAACTCATGATGAAAAGAAAAGAAATGTTAATCATGATTCCATAGACTCTAATTTTGGATCGAACACCCACCATATTCCAAAAATTGATATGAGGAAGTTTGATGGCAAGGATCCCACAACATGGATATTACAGATGGAGCAATTTTTCGATCTCAATAATATTCAAAAACACACAAAAGGTACGTATTGCAACTTTATATTTGGAACCAAATCAGTTTGTATGGTTTCAATGGCTTTGCTCTCGTAAACAATTTATCACTTGGGCAACTTTTATGGAAGAATTGATAGCAAATTATGAGGATACAAAAAGCAACACTTTTTTTAGCCAATTGATAAGTCTCAAATAAAATGGTTCAATAATGGTGCACATTGAGAAGTTCCAAAAATTGAACATAAGGGTAAAAGATATTCCAGAGGAGCATAGGATTGATGTGTTCATAGGGTCTTTAAAGGATAATATCCAACATGATGTTCGCCTTTGGGAACCTGATTCATTACAGAAGGCATTCATGTTAGCAAGAAAAATGGAAAGCAAAATTATGGCAACCAGGAAGCATACCGCTCACAACTATAAAGACGGAAGTGTTGTTGCCGCTAGTCCTCCACAACCTATAAGGTTGACACAACAACAATTGGAAGAAAAAAGGAGCAAAAGGGCTTTGTTACAGTTGTGATAGCAAATACACTAAAGGTCATAAGTGCGCTGAGAAGAAATTATTCTACATAGATTGTGAAGAGGAAAAAGAAAAAGAGCAAGAAAGGTCAAAAGAAGAGGATATACTCCAGGAAAAAACCTAGATAAAGAAGAAATGAATCCAACCATATCTTTTAATGCATTCACGGGAATTACCACTCCTCAAACCATCAAGATAGAAAGACAAATCAAGAAGAAAAATGTAATAGTGTTGATTGATTCAGGGAGTACCCACAATTTTATTCATTGTAAGGTAGCAAAAGAATTGAATTGCTTCTTATATCCGGCACCAGAGTGTCAAGTGATGATTGCAAATGGAGGAACAATAAATTGCACTGGAAAGTGCCATAATATCAAGCTATCCATGGGAGAATATGTATTGACTATCCCAATGCTTTCCATTCCAATGGGAGGTATTGATGTTGTATTAGGAGTCCAATGGCTACAATCCTTGGGTACAATAGCTTTTAATTTTCAAGAACTTTTCATGAAATTTTCTATGGAAGGAAAGGAAGTTGTATTAAGGGGTATTGCAGGGAAACCAGGAAAGATAATAAGATCTAATGGTATGACAAAGCTTCTGAAAAAGGAACAAAGAGGTGTAATTGCACAATTATGTTCACTAGATGTTTCCACATCGAAATCATATATTTCTCCAGATCTCCAAAAAGTCTTGGACAATCATTCCAAGGTATTTGAGACTCCCAAAGGTCTCCCACCTATTCGTGATCATGATCATGCTATTCATTGATTCCAGGAAGTGTTCCTCCAAACATCAGGCCGTACAGATATCCCTATGCCCAAAAGAGTGAAATTGAACGTATGGTTGAAAAAATGCTAGAGGCTGGTATAATTCAACCTAGCAAAGTTCTTTCTCTGCTCCAGTAGTATTGGTGCACAAGAAGGATGGATCATGGCGCATGTGTCTGGATTATAGGAGCTCAACAAGCTCACTATTAAAGATAAGTTTCCCATTCCTGTCATTGATGAATTACTGGATGAATTGCATGGATCAATTTACTTCACCAAGTTAGATCTTCGTTCAAGATATCATCAAATCATAATGAAGACTGAAGACATTCCAAAAACAACATTTAGAACTCATGAGGGTCATTATGAATTTTTGTTCATGCCTTTTGGCCTTACCAATGCACCTTCTACATTCAAGGTTTGATGAATTCCATTTTCAAACCCTTCCTTAGAAAATTTGTGTTAGTATTTTTTGATGATATACTAATCTACAACAAGTCTTGGAAGGATCATGTTGAACATGTTGACAGGGTGCTACAACTATGGAGGAGAAATAATTATATGCAAAAAGATCCCAAATGTTTCTTTGAAGTACAAGAGGTGGAATATCTGGGTCATATTGTATCTCATGAAGGAGTTAAGGTATACCCTAGAAAAATTAAAGCCATAAAGGAATGGGAAATCCCCACATCCATAAAGAATTTGCAAGGATTTCTCGGGTTGATAGGGTATTATCACAAGTTTTTTAAGAATTATGGGAAAATAGTAGCACCTTTAACAACATTGTTGAAGAAAGATGCACTTTCATGGACTCCAGAAGCAACAAAGGCCTTCAAATATCTTAAAGAGGCAATATGCCAAGCACTAGTCTTAGCTACACCAGACTTCACAAAAACCTTTATTGTGGAATGTGATGCTTCCAGAAATGGAATTGGTGCTATTTTATTTCAAGATGAAAGGCCCATTGCTTTCGAAAGTCGTCCAATCAAGGGAAAGTATTTACACAAAGCTATTTATGAGAAGGAAATGTTGGCAATACTACATGCACTTAAGAAATGGTGACCCTACCTAATGGGAAGACACTTCAAGGTAAAAATGGATCATGATAGCCTTAAATATTTTTTAGAACAAGGATTATCTTCTGAAGAACAACAGAAATGGGTCACAAATATGATGGGTTATGACTTTGAAATAATATACAAAAAAGGGAAGCAAAATGTTGTGGCAGATGCACTCTCAAGAAAGGATGAGGATGTGGAAGCATTGTTGTGCGCCATTTCTATTATCTAACCACATTGGATAAACAAATCAAGGGAGGAATGGAAGAATGATGAAGAAGTGTGGGAACTTATTCAAAAGTTACAACAAGATTCTAATACATCTGATACATTTAGCTGGAAAAATGATTTGTTATGGTACAAAGATCGCTTATACCTTTGTAGGAATTCCCAACTCAAACAAAATATTCTTTTGGAATTGCACGCTTCTCCCTTAGGATGGCACTCAGGATTTTTAAAAACTTACCACAGGGTTAAGAAGGAATTTTTTTGGGATGGCCTTAAATCGGATATGCAAAAGTTTGTGGTGGAATGTTTGGTATGCCAACAAAATAAAGCTGAAACAATTAAGACGCCAGGTCTATTACAACCTTTATCCATTCCAAGCCAACGTTGGGAGGAGGTTTCAATGGATTTTATCACAGGTTTACCTAAGTCTAAGGGAAAGAGTGTCATCATGGTGATAGTTGATAGACTTACCAAGTATGCACACTTTTGTGCAT
>APFE030129452.1:0-16807 GCA_000404065.3 Pinus taeda
AAATTCATGAACAGAGAAATACCCATCTAGCAGATTTAACCATTTATCTACGGCATCTGCGTCTATTTTACCCTCGAAGATGGGGATTTCAAAAATAACTTGTACCTTAAAGGGCGTGGCGTTTCCAGAGCCGCTACTGGAAGCCGATGCGTCACCTCTAGGTAGCCGCTGAAGAATCTGCGCAAAGCTGTCCATCATCGCGTTCCGTTGTCGCTCGAGCGCTTCTTCGAGCAAGATTTTGATGGGATCTCCTACCCCCTCGTCTTTTTTCTCGTCGTCCGCCATGGGAGGCCGTCGGGATTTGCGAGGCTGGTCTTGCAAAGGTTCAACCAGTTCAAGCCCTAACTCCTTATATCCCGACCTTGTTGGGGACATGCAAAGAAAACAGAGGAAAAGCAGACCGCTCTGATACCACTGATCCGGATTTAAACAGGAACGCAACAAATTACAGAGATAACCATATACACAAATATGCAGCGGAAATAATACTTCATTTCATTAATGGAAAATACTGACATATGCTTACAATCAGAAATGGAAATAAACTAGCTAGGGCGATGGTAGCTATCTCTGAGAAGAGATGTGTGGGCTACATGCCTCTGAAACTGACTTACAATGAGGCTCGAAGGCCTATTTATTGTTGAGAAACAATGAAAAACCCTTAACATTCCAAAACCTAACCCTAGGAGATGAAACGCCAAACTGTGGGCCCCGTTTGGGGGAAAGTTGGTACATCAACTTCCCGGGGTCGTAACTTTAGCATATGATCTCCGTTTGACGCGTACAATAGCTCATTAGAAAGATCTATTCGAGCACTATCATTGTTGGAACGGCAACATCGGTCCATGTTCCATGGACCCGTGTTGCCCCTGGAATCCCAAAAAACGTCGTTTAGGGCCTCAAAACGGCTCCGGAAGTTCAGGACCCGAAAAATTGCTAAAAATAGTAAGTTGTGCTACAATTAAGGAAACTGAAAATGCTGAGAAAGACAATGGTGGGGGTCCATGTCGACTTGGCAGGTGGCCACCAATATCCACCTGGATCAATAATGGATTAGGATTTTGTTCTTCTCGTGAGTCATCAAGAAAAAATTTTGGACTTACCTCTACATTAATTGTGAATTTCAACTCTCGGCTTAGATTTCTTAGTCCTACGCCACAGATCTATAGAGAATTACATGTTCTCGGTCAATTATTCCATTAGAGACACTTTTGCGGGGACGAAACAACCTCACATGACAAGAAAAGTCACTTTATTTCCTCTAGGAGTCAGTTGTGACAAGGTACTGATACTCAGACCTTTTCATCAAGTTTCTATTCTTCCCTCCTATTTTTTCTTTCCTTTTCTCTATATAGTTTTCCACTTGGGTGACGGGGTTAGCTCTTGTCTATTGATAGGGTTGCAATCTTGGGATTGTTGTTATCTCGAGAGGGACTGGAACATCCTATACACTTCTAGGAACCCATGGTTACATACTAGTCTTCTCCCTTATATTTCTTTGTGTTGGATAATTCAAACCCAATCTGAGTGGACCATATCGTTCTATACTTGTGAACCCCACTCCCTACCAAGTCATATCTTTCTCTCAACTTGATAATTCAACCATGCCACACAAATTGGCATGAGTATGATGAGGTGTAGCCTATTATCACGAGAGAGGTAAACTGAAGATGAACTGTGAGCTAAAACCTTTGTTCTCAAGTATTGATATCTCATTTCATATGTAATACAAGATGAACTTAAGGATGTGGAAAAACAATTAGATGAGGAATGACGTACAATCATAGATTTCTAAGTTCTAACTAATGTGGCCCAATGGGTACCTAATGTTGGCCACATTCGAGCTAGATATAGTTAGTACATGTAAACAATAGACATTTACTTGCACATTAAACCTCTTGGAATGACACTCATGGGTTGCAATGCTAACAGAGACAAGATGTTACTCTCCCTATATTGTATGGAATTAGAATTGTCTTCTATGGCAAAATGTTTGGAAATAATTGAAATACAATTAGGAATTCCTTGAGACCTAGGATGATCTCTTGGCAGTAGCAGGGAACTTATTCAAGTTAAGTCCATCAATTTTGATCCCACCTCTTGAAAATTTCCACTATCGTTTCTTTAGTTTTGCATCTTATTTTTGTAACCCTATATTTTTTAAACACCCACCAAGGCTTCGTAATATTTTTGGGATTATTTTTTTGTAAGCTTGGCAGGACCTTTTCATTCATTTTCTTCGAAAATGACAGGTTACAACAGGAAATCAGATGGTTAGGTGGTCTCAAATTGCCTATCGAGAAACTAGATATGTTTTCTACCTAACTGCATTATATGGCATTCAAAAATAAAATAATTGAAGCTTGAAAAGAAGTGCTCAATATTTCTAACTATCCTTATACTTCCTATACTCTACATAGATTAAAACAAAAGTTAATGTCAGTCACTTCTTCATATCACGAAATGCCAAAATATAATTTTTTTTTGTGATTTTATTTTTAGCCTATACGGTTAGATTTAGGACAAGATTGACTCTCAAAATATTATTTTTTGTATTTGTCTGAGATAGTCTACCATAAAATGTCCCAATTCTATGTTAAAAGCCTTATTGGAAGGTTATAAAAACTTTTATCTTAAATTTTGTTTTGAAAGCAAACTAAAATACACATAGGGCTAAATATTAATATATAAAGATATAATGTAGATAATTTAACGAAATTTTTTATAATATCAACAAATGTGATATTTCTAGTAACAATTTAGTGAATTGAATAATGCGAATACTAAAGTATAAATGAGCTTTTTCTAGCATTAAACACCACATTAATATTACCGGCTTAATTTTAATATTATTATATTTTATATATCCATTATTAAATAAAATTGAAATGTAGAAACAATATTGAAATGTATCCAAGCGATGTTTTAGTTGGTTTCATATGCATGGAATGTATTGTATGTTGTTTCTTATGTTTTGTCTTACTCCAATGATTCCTACAATATATGTTTAGCTATAAGTTTGATATCTGTATAGGAGAATGATAACTATACCTGATAAATGATTTCAGTTCTAAGTCTTAAATTGTAAAGACAGAGCCTCATGTTATTTAATCTATGCATTAAATTACTATAAAATGATTTGCATTCATTGAGGTATTCGAGTTCTTTACTTGTAATGCTTAATATATATTTTGATGATGCTATCTATATTCATGTAATTGATTTCATTCTTATGCATTTGGATGAGTGAAATATCTAGTGAATCCAATGGTGATTTTCATTATGTTAGTGAAGGATTGATGTAGGAATTTAATGTTATATTAGCCTCTAGTTTAACATGGTAGGTAGTGGTAGATGCATGCAGTAAATCCCCTATTCAGTGTTGATCCCTCTCATCATGGAGTAAATCCCCTTCCTTTGTGGAACCTCTATGCCACTAATAGCTGATCTCATACCTTGGAAAATGGATCAATAACTTCCAATTCTTGGCCTATAAAGCCATTAAGGGTCTAAGGATTGGGAGAGGCCTCTTGGAAGTATGTTTATGTTGTTGATATTAGGATGGAAGGCTTTTCTTGCAAGGGAGAGGGTTGGAGATTGCATAAGGGGATTGTTGCCTCAAGGTTACATGGTTGTAAGGTTTTTCTCTAGTTTTATGAATATAAGAAATTTTTCTTTCTCAATTATATCTTCATTGATTTAATTTGTAGGAGTCCTTGATTACCTAGATGAGTTTTCTTTGTATAGTTGATTAGTTCACATATATAATTGGTTAATTAATTCATTTATCTCTTTGATTGTATCTTTTATGCTTTGATATTTTGTTTGTCTCTTTATTTGCATATATTTTTTAGGACATTGCACAAAAGTTGTTAGGAGCAATGAGAAGACATTTAGAGTATAAAAGAGTGAGTGATCAAAAGCTTTGAGGGACTTGATCTATCAGTTTGCTAAACCGGTAAGAGGCCTCATTCATTATATTTTCTTCCAAACGATCAAGACTTTGAGAAAGGTAACAATTACTGTGTGTTTGCTAGTAGGTTTCTTTGAAGTATAGGGAGATTGCTCTTGTCCAAATAACAAGCATAGAAACAATAGTTAATTCCACCAGTTTTGTTTTAAAAGGAAAAGCATTCCCATATATAACATAAATATATATACCTTATTAAAGGAGTGACATGTGTTGTATACATTAATCTAGGGGTATTATGATAAGCTCTTTCACACACAAATAATAATCATTATGTTATAGAGATATGTCCTTTGCATGGATAAAAGAACTATTGGGCTATATTTCTTTAGAAAAATTATGTGGTCATTTTTATGCTATCATAATTATTATGTTAATTTCTTTTATACTAACATCATGTATATGCATGCAAGATTTGTATTAGCTTTCATTTAGAAAAAATATACATCTCTATGTAGGAAAAGATAGCATGTTATGTTACTTTACATTGGAAAATATCCTTTGGGAAAGAAAATGAATTTATATGGAAAAAACCATAGTAATGTGTTGGTTTCCATGGAATATATATATATATATATATATATAATGGTCCTATGATTTGTATCATTAGTTTTATCGATAATGAAACATGTTTGCATGTTCTATTGTGTTAAATATTCTTTTAGGAAGATTATTTTAAAAAGTGTATGAATTTGCATGAATAAGACCAAAAATTGTTGCGTTAACTTTCTTTATATATTTGCATGCACCAAAAGTAGATTACATTTGAGGTTTAAAATATATTTTCATAGTCGACTTTTACATTTGAATTGGAATGATATTAGAAAAAATGGTTGCGTATACTTAACGATTACGTGGTGAATACGTTTGAAGGAATGAATGGCGGCCTGTATTCAAAATGAGATTTTTGTAATTGTATTCAAAATGAGATTTTTGTAATTTGCTTCTGTGAGTGAGAAAGCGTCACACGAAACAACCATCATCGTTGATGTCACGGAGGATGTCACGGAGGTTATGGCCGAGGGCTATATAACGGTGACGTCTGAGAAGCATGGCAATAACGGTAGGGATTATTAGAGTTGATGCTCGTTCATTTGGCAGCATCACGATCACCTCATTTGAGGCAGCCATGACGATCACCTCATTTGCCTGTGCTTTACCTCGGGCAGGGTATAACGGGCACGTGTAACCCAAATCAAATCCCAAGCGGAAGTCCTTTCTTCAGTACTGTCGGACAACTACTTGTAGTACTGGAGCAAGCCACGGCATTGAAAGGTTACACAGCTGTCTACGGGCAAGCAATCTGCAGTGTATCAGGCAGTCTCTGCACCGCCTGCCTTACTAACCTGGGTAACTCCATCTGGAACTTTTGTAACAATGCCATGGCTGGCCAGATTGAATTCGGTGACCAATATTCCATCCTCTACTCTGTTATTCCATCCTCTAGTCCCTGACCACTACAGCTTTTAGTATCAACTCTCATATGTCGGTTCAAATCAGATCTCTGTTTAAATAAAACTCGAATGAATGTGTAGTGATACCGCTAGTTTGATTTGTCTGATGAGGTACTATGCCCCTGGTATTTACCTCCTTTTAGGGTTGCTATAGTTCTTAAGTCATATTCTAGATCGTATGGTTTTGCAATTCCTATATGGAATATGAATCATTATCTTCAGAATTATTGGAGTTTTTTTTGGAATTTTGTGTATTTCGAACACCAATATTATATAATAAAATTTTATTATTATTATTTTAATTTTATTTATTATTATTATTTAAATTTTATTTTCTTACGTATTTGATATTTTTTTATTTGTTATATAAAAGAAATAATACTAAAGTTTTTTGTTTAGAATTATTTTTGAAAAATAAACAAATTATTGGGCAGTGATTTATTACATTTTATGAAGTAATTGCTTTTATTTTTATTTTATCAAAATAGCTCTAGTCAAAGCTGCAATGACTTCTAGTCATAGTTTTAGGTATGGTTATAATTCTTAGGTGTATTTTTTCTTTTATATTACTGTAAATATTTCTATTTACATGGAGCTTGCATGGAGCTGTCATACTAGTGTAAAATTCTTTCAAAAGATAACTTTGAGATTCAGTTATTCATTTTTTTTCACATGTTATATTTTTTTATTGTTTATATACAAATCTGATATCACATATCATGAGTAATACCACATATTTGTTATTTTAAAATAAATAATAAAATTTTTTAAAGAGAAAAGTGGCATTATTCACCACATTTCTCATTTTACAAATTTGATATCATACATCTTATAAGATAAAGAGTTTTTGTGAAGTTTACAAAATTAAAAATAAATAAATAAATAACTTTTATTCTCAACTTAATATTTTTAATAGTATAAGCCTTTCAAAAATTCTAATGTGATAGAAATGTTTTATCTGAGCATTTAAGATAAATTTAATAAATATTTTAATAAAACTCACACAGCATTAATAAATTTCGTTAATATAACCCAATAAAGATATACCCTAATATTATAAAGCATAATATTAAACTAACTATTAAAAAATTTAAACCTAATATTAAAACAACATAATATATATTTAATAAAAGACCTGAGTTATGAGACTTCAACACGTTCCTATTAGGAGTGATTGACTTTCATATTACTTCACAACACGTTACGAGAGGAGAACGAAGTAAAATATTAATATTAATAAAAGTTAACAAGGAATATCCAATTCAAAATGCATCGGAATTCGAAAAAGCACTTAACCCTAAAAAGGCTGGAAATTCTTTCAACATCATAAACATATCCGTAAAGTACTGGACCGACAATATTAATGAATGTTTTAATAAAAATATTTTAATAAAAAAATGACGCTAAAGTACGAGTTGCTGATTTCGACAGAACGAATGTTTAATCGAATAGCTGTGTGAAGCCGGCATCACAATTCAGAGGAGTACAGTGGATTTCTTAATTTCATAAATCCAATTCATGTGAGCTTCTATTTCAATGGCAAGTTCTGAATTTGAACCAGCGGTGGCCTAAATTCAAGAGGCAGAATGATGATGAAAGGAATGGAATAGTCCATGTTTTCAAGGGATGAATTCTGAGGTCGATTTCACGTTGAATGGGAAAAGCACAATTTACAACATAATCATAGATTTTCACATGATACAAGTCAGTAACTTCTATAGTGGAAATGTTATTCTTTTGATGGCCGAAGTGATGCCCAAAAAAATCTCAAGTTATTATTTTATCAAAAAATATTAAAATGATCAAGATATTGCTTGAGATAAATTAAAAGGAAAGGAGGTGAGTCAACTAAAAGATAATGGTCAAAATATTTTGTGAGATAAAGTAGAAGGCAACCAGGTGAGTTAACTAAAGATAATGTTTATGTGAAAGATAATGTTTATGTGAATTTAGTGTTGAATAAAGTGAATGTGAAGACAAAAATAATCTTGTAATTTAATTTCTATTACATTTAACAGTATTTAAATCCATAAATTCAAGAGACTATTGAGATAAAAATCAAATTTTGAATTAAAAGAAGGAGTTGCATCTCACACGTGTGTACATCACCTACAAACTTCACTCAAACAAGGAGGAGAGTCTCTTTCTAGTTTACTCACTCTTCATACACGAATGAATATTACATATTAAATACATGACTAAAAAATAGGTAGTTGTAAACAACATCCTAAATTCTAGGAATTACTCCTAAACTAAGAAGATGGGTTACAACCACATAACCATTTTTCCATTATTTCTAACTCCCCCCCTTAATGGAGAAAGGGTTATTCTGCAAACGTAACATCCCTCTAAATAACTCAAACTTTACTCGCCCTATAGACTTAGTAAAGATATCAGCTAAATTATCACAAGTATTACAATAATCCACATAGATTTCCTTAGACTTTATCTTTTCTTGTACAAAGTGAAACCGAGTATCAATGTGTTTATTATTCTTATGGAAAACTGGATTGTATGTAAGATTTATTGTGCTTTGGTTGTCAGTTTTGATGCTGGTTGCTTCTCTTTGTCCTTCGCCTGCATCAGCATCAGCCTCAACGAGATGGCTTCGCATGTAGCTTCACACAACGTGTGGTACTCGGCTTCACATGATGATAATGCTACAGTGCTTTGGTTTCTTCTACTCCACGAAATAACCCCGGATCCAATACTAAATGCATATCCTGTGATGGATCTACGATCATCGAGGTTGCCTGCCCAATGTGAATCTGAATAACCTGCTAAAGTAACATCAGAAATGTCAGTGTCTAAAAGACCATAATTACAAGGACCACTAAGGTACCTCAACACACATTTTGCTACATTCCAGTGACTGTGAAGTGGTCTGGACATAAACTGGCTCAGCACACTAACAGAGTATGGCAGATAAGGCCTAGTTGTCGTGAGATAGATCAGACTTCCAACTAGTTGTCTATACAAAGTGACATCCACCTGTTTTGTGCCATCATCACTGCTTAGCTTGAGGTTCTGTTGCAATGGTGTTGTTGTTGTTTTACACTGTTCCATTCTGAATCTTTCCAATAGGGTTCTGGCATACTTTCCTTGGGTTAGAAAAGTTTGACCAGAATCTTTCCACACCTCCAATCCTAGGCAGTAATGAAGATCACCAAGGTCTTTCATTTCAAATACCTGTGACATTTGCTCCTTGATTTCTTTGATCAAATTATTTCCATTACCTGTTATTATCATGTCATCCACATACAAAGAAATCAAAATGATTTTCCTCTGTTTATTTATCTTGGTATACAGGTTTGGATCGTTGAGGCTCCTATGAAAGCTATGCTGAATAAAAAATGAATCAATTTTGTCATACCATGACCTGGGTGCTTGTTTCAAACCATAAAGTGCCTTATGTAGTTTACACACTAAATGCTCCTGCCCCTTTTTCACAAAACCAGGAGGGTGTACTAAATATATTTCTTCTTTTAATTCTTCATTCGGAAATGCGGATTTAACATCTAACTCGTGTAGCTTCCATTTATGTTTTGTTGCTAAACATATTAGCATTCTAATTGTATTAAGTTTAGGTACAGGGGCAAAGGTGTCATCGAAATCAATTCCTTCTTGTTGTGAATAACCCTTTGCTACGAGTCTAGCTTTGAATTTTTCTACACTACCATCTGCATTTATCTTAGGTTTAGACAACCACTTACAACCTATAGGGGTTTTTCCTTCTGGCAACTCAACTAAGTGCCAAGTATGGTTTCTATATATTGATTCCATTTCTTCATGCATTGCAGCCCTCCATTCATTTGATTTACTTGCTTCTTCATAGTTTGAGGGTTCTACAATATTTAAAATTTTGGACATTAAAGCATAGTCTCTGAATTTTGCACGTAGTCTAGTCTTCCTACCTGATCTTCTAGGTAAAGGACTTACCTCAATTCTATCTGTTTCAGCACTCTCGAGGCCTGCATCATCACTTATTACACTATCCGCTGCTACTTCTTCTTGTTTCTGCTCCTGCTCTTGCTCTTGTTCTTCTTCTTCTTTACTGTTCAGTTCTATCAGGAATGGAATGTGGCTGTCATTGTTAGAGTCTTCCTTTCCATCTTCTGTATGTTCATGAAAAATGACATCTCTGCTTGCAAACACTTATGAGTCACAGGATTATATAACTTGTATGCCTTATACTTTGTGCCATATCCTACAAATATACATTTCAAGGCTTTGGGGTCTATCTTTTTCCTATCTGCTTTTGGTATATGAGCAAAATCTTTAGATCTGAATCTTCTTAAATGACCGACTATCGGTTTGAGTGCAGAAAATGCTTCAAAGGGGGTTTTGAAGCGTAGACATTTGGTGGGACTCCTATTCTTCAAATAAACAGTAGTATTAATGGCTTCTGCCCAAAGACCATTAGCAATACCCTTACCTTGAAGCATACTTCTGGCGCACTCCACAAGGGTCCTGTTCTTGCGTTTTGCTACTCCATTCTGCTATGGAGTGTGTGGCAGTGTGAATTGTTGTATAATCTCATGCTGCTTGCAGAAGTTCATGAACTCACCTTGCCTGTATTCTCCCCCTTGATCAGAGCGGAGAATATTTATCTTCTTTCCTGTTTAGTTCTCTATCATAGATTTGAATTCTTTAAAGTATTGGAAAGCTTGACTCTTTTTGCTTAAAAAATGTACCCAAGAAAACCTAGTGCAGTCATCTGTAAACAGTAGAAACTGGTATGCACCTCCTAAAGACCTAGTTTGCATAGGTCCACAAATATCTGTATGCACTAGTTCTAGGATGCCTCTTTATTTTCTGTTAACATGCAAAGGGAATTCATCTCTATGCATCTTCCCTAATGCACATCCATCACATTCCAGTTTGATATTATGTAGAGGAGGAAGACCATCAACCATACCTTTCTTTTTTAGTAAGATGAGATCTTGTAAATTGAGATGTCCAAATCTCTGATGGTAGAGATTTTTAGCTGTTGATGTTGGTGCAACTATCGCTTGTCGTGGCATGCTCCCTGCATCCAGTCTGTACAAATTCCCGATCTGTACTCCTGTTGCAACTGTCTCCAATTGGCTATCCTGAATGACACATCCATTCTTGAAGAATTGCACCTGCATGTCCTGGTCTGTTATCATAGAGACAGAGATCAAATTCTTTTTCATTCCTGGAACATATAAAACATTTTTGAGATATTTGATGTTGCCACTAGGTAGCTTCACAGGAATATCCCCACAACCTTTGATCTCATACCCACTGTCATCTCCTAAGTAGATTTTTGATCCAAATGTAGACTCTTCAAGAAACTCAAAACAATATTTCTTACTGGTCATATGCGAGGATGCGCCAGAATCGACATACCATATATTATCCTCATCTCCTTTTGATGCTGAAAGTGCACAGTCAACTGTGAATAATCGAAGATCATGGTCGTGGTCATCCTCTTCTCCAGAAAAACACCCCTGATGCTTTGTTTTCCTTTTCTTTCAACCGCGTGCCTCTTATAGAATTCATTAATCTGGTGGCCAGGCTTCCCACAGTAAAAACATCTCTTAACATAATTATCAGTCATACCTCTGAATGATTTCTTTTGAAAAGAGTTGGCGCCTTTCTGCTGCGGTTGCTGATGCTGATGTTTGTGCTGGTGTTGCTTTCCTCTGTACTGTCGCCTCTTCGCCATCAGAGCTAAGTCATTACTCTGAGTTTTTAGATTCTCTCTTCGTTCCTCCTCCTGGAGCAGAATCGCTGTCAGGTCATCAAACGAGCGGGCTTTCTCTCTCGCTGACAACCCTGAGATGAATATCTGATATTCATCTATCATTTTGTTCAGTGTAAGTGTAACCAGATCTGAATCTGATACCTTCTCTCCAATGGCTCCCAATTTGTCTCTCAGATCCTTGACTCTGGCCATGAATCCACCAACGAATTCATTCTCATCCATCTTTAATGAAAACAATTTTCCCTTGAGTGCCAGAACACGATTTGTGTTTTGTGTCTCGTACAAATTCTTGATTTTGATCCATATATCCGCAGCCAAATTGCAATCTCTAATATGGGGGATAATGTTGTCTTTGATAGACATCTTCGGTATGACTTTTGTTAGAGTCGGTCTAGTTATCCCTCCATCAGAGATCAAAGCTCTTTTTTACATTTCAGGTTTTAGGTATCCCACCAGTTTTCATCAGCTGCATTTTGTTAGGCATGCCATAACTCTGATGGAGTGGTTTGTGTCATTCATTCCCCTCGTGCAAATCACTGCTGGTTAAGGTTAAGTAAAAAAGCTTCACAAGTCATTTAGAGTCATGTTTTAAATTTTTAGGTCTAGGTCTAGGGTTTGAGTCAGTTTAGTCTTGGAAAGCCTTAGAAGACCAGCAGGCTAGAGGGATGTCTTTGATAGATCATCACTTCAATAGTTTTCATCATTGTACAACTGAATAAGGACTTCTCTTCAAAACTCTGTTTTGAAGACAAGTCGCCACCTCATTTTTGTAAAAATTGTCAAATTTTTTAGTTCTTCAATTGTTCAAATGCAGCCTTGGTCTCCTTTGCCGAAGCATATTAGAGCTATCCCTGCAAAAAATTATCAGAGAAAATCATCATTTCAACCAATTTTAAGGATGAAACCAAAAAGATCAGAGTCTATTAATTGTGAAAAAGTGTCAACAACAAAACATAAGAAAATGCGTTTTGGTCAAGCAAAAATAAAAAAGGAGACTGTATCAAGTCATTTCTCCTCATTTGCAACTCATTCCACATTCCGAGAGTGAAGAGCAGCATTCTAAGGCGATTTTGTGAGTTTATGAGTAACTAGAGCCGTTTCGAGGGTGCGCGACGCATCAAGATAGGCCCGTGGCGCACCAGAGGCGCGCGACGCATCAAGAAACTTTTTACAGTGCAAATTAACACGCGTGTGGTGCATCCAGAACACGCAGCGCGTTGGGTTAAGCGTGCAGCGCATTCAAGTTCATGCCCAGACTTGCCTAAAACTCACTAAAAAATCCTCTCCTCGCGCATCAATTCGCAGGTAGGCCTGCACTCATGGCTTGATTTTGGTTTTTGGTGGTTTATATCAAGAAATTAGGATATATTTGTCATGAAGACCAAATGTACAAAACCCTCCATGTTCATCAATTTGCTGTAAGGATTCAAGTGCCAGGTTTGTTGTAGGGTTTTCAAAATACATGTTGCCAAGGTTCTTATTTCCCTTATTTCCCATTTCCTATATTCCCCAATATTTTTCCTAATAATTCCTCATCAAACCCTACATCTTCCTCTCTCAAAATCCTAAACTCTCTCTTCTACTACAAGCATATAACCTCTGCCTTATTTCAAAATGCTAAAAAATTCAAAATTCCCATGCCCTTTCCCTTCTCTTTACCATTTTCCCATTTTCCTAATCTTTTCATTTTTCCCATTTCCCTAATGCTTCCATTTTCCTAACAATTCCCTCGTCATTTTTGTCCCCTTGGTCACAGCATTTTGATAAAAAGACAAAAAAGTCAATAGTCAAATTTTGGCACACAGTTCTATATCAACATATATATATTCTAGCTACCTTGTTGTTAAAGAAGATATCAGAGACTGAGTCAGTATATGAGCAGGATTATGATAGTGACTCTACATCGGAGGTCAATGAGCCTAATGTGCCACGGAGGTATCAAAAAGGTGGCAAAATTGGACAACATGTTAGGGAGGAGCCTACCTCTTTGGCTTAATTGCAAGCTTTCCCACTCGCAATGGATTGTTTTCAGCGCCAATCATGTTACCAATATTGTGAGATGACCTCACAAACTCAGCATCATCGGGAACTGGTCCATCTATTTGTCCTTAACTTACAGGATGGTCATGTAAACCTTGCGGGATTGGATTTCACTTTGTCACCCGACACTATTGCTCAAGCCACCAAGATACCAAATGTGGGGGAGGAATGGAGTAAATGCGAGATGTTGGACAGGTATTACTATGAACCATATGTCAAGCCCGCATATATTAGACACTTGAGCGCAGCGTTTCCTTTCAGATACCTGAAACATGAGTTTGCACCATTGATGAAACTCATAATTCGATATTTCAGTTGTGAGGGCAGATTCTCACGTCTCTATGCGTACCATGTTTGTTTGTTTATGCATTTCACACGGGTACATATGATGAACATTCCGTTTTTCATGTTCCGAAACATAGAGAGGATGGTACCTTTAGTACAGAGGAAGACTCCGACACATCAGCAGAGGAGCATATATCACTATGCATTGATCAAAATCATAGTGATGCGTGAGTTGGCACAACAAGGTATTGCTTGGGAGGATTTCATCTCCCGTGATTTATTTTTTGTGCTACAACCTCCTCTAGAGATAGTTCATGAGGAAGGAGGGCCTTCACAGCAGTTTGACATTCCTGAGACCGAGCATGTTGATGCTCGAGTATATGTGACATATCAAAAAGGCCCCAGGGCCTTATTTGCAGCCGCACGATGAGTACTATCTTCACCCGAGGTGGAAGGGGTCTCGTTGACATCATCAGCAGAGCGAGTATTATCTCCACATCATGTGGAAGGGGTCTTGCCTCCATCTTCATCATAGGTACAGATTCACGATAGGGGCAAAAGACCCATGGTTGATGAGAGTCCTTCAAGAGTTCAGGATATCGGTATCATTGATGTTGATGCTAGTTCGCCCAACTCAGAGCTTAAGGAGATCATTCGAGAGCAAAGGGCCAAGAATGGGTCGCTGCAAAAGAAATTACAGATGGCTAAATGGGTGATCAACTACTTAGAGCAGCGCAACAAGCAGTTGGAAGATGAGCATGAACTTTACGAGCTGCGGAAGATTCGAGAAGACCGAGAATTGGCTCGTAGGAGACCCGGGGATTTGACACCTACTGATCAGGAATTAATGCTCATCCAGGTGAACACTCATTTGGAGAAGTTGTTGGCGAAGGAAAACAGGGACAAGGACATGCTTCGCCACATGAAGACTCACTATTGGGTTCGCATGCATGTTTGTAAAGCGAGAATGAAGATCCTCAAGAGGCGTTTGAGCAAAACACAAAAACAACGCAAAAGGCCTGATCTGCTTTGAGTTTTGGCCGAGGCTTATTTAGTTGAGCATGATACATGATGGAGGGTCTTCACTCCAAATTTGGGAAAATTTGGAGAAAATTTTGTTATTTCAAAATTTTTGGCTTGCGAAACAGGTTTTTTGGCTCTATGCATCGTGCTCAACACGCGACCCATAAGATGGGGAGGTCCAAATCACATGTGGCTTACATTTTTGGATTTTTCATGATGAAATACACATTCTTAGCAATTTCCAAGGCATTTCACCAAGTTTTGGGTGATCAAAAGCTCAAAAAGCATCATGAAAATCACCTTTCTGCCACTTTTTGCATCAGCAGGAAGTACTTATGGGAGAATCCACTTTTGGAGGGTCAAATGGAGACTAAATTGGAAAATTCGACTTGGATTGGAAAGTAGACATCTATTTCTTTCCAAAAAGCTAACCTGAGCTCAATTTGGATGCCAGGAAGTGCCCCAAAAGCAGCTGGAAAGGCGTGCAGCGCACAGGCCTCACGCGCACAGCGCACAGGGTTTTTTGGCACAATTTTCCTCCTCAGCTCAGCGAATCAAGCTAGTTTGACCAGTTTTGACTTGTGATGGGATTTTTCACCCTTCTTGATGTAATTATTGGAAATTTATGTTGTTATGACACTTCTTTACCTATTCTAGACGATTCATTCATAAAATAGAAAAAATGTAATGAATGAATTGGTTTCCTAGCTTATAGAGGCAAGTTGTTTTGACTGCCTAGATTATAGTGCTTAGTTTAGAATTGGTTGAAACAGCTCCTAGGATGATGAGCTCGACCCCTAGAGGCAAGGGAATGAGTTGGCTTGCCTATATTATTTATTTTCATAGTCATTTTCGAGGTTGGACTCTTGGGAATAGCTTGAGACTATGTTGTGCATATCTTATTTGCATTTTCGCAAAGGAAAGACCAGGGTTTTGCAGCACTATTTGGGATTCATGTGGCTTTATGTGTTGATGGTTTGTTTCTCTCAGTACTTGTAAGTTGTGTATGTGTATCATTTTCTCTATTGATTCTTATATAATTAAACAAATGAAGTGTTAACGTAGAATCCATGAAATTGCTATGCTCTGCCTTTAAATTTGTTTAATATTTTATGTTTTCTTCAGTTTAAGGAGAATCGTTGAGACTCCCTTGCTCTCCTTAGCTCCTCACCAGTCTGATCCACTCATCTCACTTTCCTTAAGGCATCAATACAATCGCCTATCTTGCCCCAAGTAGATCTCTGCAAAAGTTGTGCCTCATCCCCACATCCAAAATTGCCCTTCCCTTGAATTCAACAAAATCTTTAAAAATCAATTTTAAACTCTTTGTACTTAATACCTAGCCTAAAATCAGTCATCAATTCGGTCATCTCGAGCCTCGTCGATTATCTTTTGCCAAGTTTGACCCGGAGAGAGCCCTCTCCTGTCCTCGTAGGGCTAGCTATGAGGCTGAGCGTGGTTTGGTGTGGCCTTGAGTCTTACCTTATTTCAGCCTAAGGTAGATTTTAGCGCTAACATAGTGGCGACTCCACTGGGGAAGAACTGGTTTGCTTGTTAGTGTTATTTGATTGATAGCTACAGACGAAGTCTGAAGTCACGCTAGGTAGCCTTCGAAGTGCACATTTCTCTGCGAGTGCATAGTAGATAAACGCTGCTTCAGTCGATCTCCGGTGTAGCCTGTAATTGTAACACTTAACTTATAAATTGCTCCAGTACGTGTATCAAGTTTAGATCTGATGGTTGATGGTGAACAACGGTCAGACATCATAAGGCTAAAATCATTCACCTGGTGACTCCATTCACTGAAAAATCCAGAAATCAATGCTTCATGGTGACTTCACTGTAGGGAGATCAGTAGCTGTGAGATTTTCAATATGGACCGAATCATGAGAAGATACACTCCCATGAGTCGAGATCACCTTCCAGGTTTTCCGAATAAGATGCCCAAGGTAGATTGCTCAAGGAATCTGCCTACGTTTAACAATGATGGTAAGAAAGACGCTGCTTTACATCTGGTTAGATTTCACATGCATATTCGCAAATTGAAGGTTGATTTTCCTGAAGATTGCTTGATGAAGATATTCCTGGCCACTCTCGAAGGTGAAGCCCAATCTTGATATGAAAATTTGCCGCTGGCCTGTATTTACTGTTTAAAGGATTTTCATGCTCTGTTCATTGAAAGATATCAAGTATCTTACCCATCATTAAATTTAGTTCATGACTGTCGCAAACATGCTTCTACTTTTATTGAAAGCCTTGAGAAATATTACGAAGATGATAATTTCATGGATGATGAGATCATGG
>APFE030129452.1:17188-57227 GCA_000404065.3 Pinus taeda
CATGGAGGCTCTGTATGAGAATCCATTTCAGCAACATGAAGAGAACCTAGAGGATACCTATCAAGATGATCAGGAAATTTTGCAGCAGAATCAAGATCAGCAGGTTGAAGATGGCCACATGGCTGAAAATGATGAAAGGGAGAATGTTATTTCAGATCTGCTCATAGAAGAAGACAACCTTGTTCTGAATCCCATGAAGGAGAGCTCTGATGTTGAGATCATCTGGAATGAAGAAGACAAAATTATTAACCAAACCTTCATGAGGAGGTAATCCGGTCATTCATGGACAACAAGATGGGATCTTTGTTCAGGTAAGTGAGAAATCTTCTTTTGATAACTCAGTGGTAAATGATAATTTGATTGCCATGTCATATGAAGACAATTACTCTTTGAGCAAAAGAAAACAAAAAGCATTATCTCCTTTGTCTGAAGATGAAATTGATCAACTCTTGAAAGGTCATGTTACAGCCCAAGCTACAACATATTTGCAGTGCACACATGGTCAAGAAAGAAAGTGTTGGTGAAATCTCTTCCTCTTTTGAAAATGATGACGGTCTTGTAATCAGTTTTTTAGATCAACAAACAGATAATATTTTCATTCACAAAGATGATAAGGCTGTCATGTTTGATAATCTTGAAGATTGTTTTTTGTTTAAGAATGACCTAGACCATGAAGATGAGGAGTATGAGCTTGAGAGAGACAATATGCCATGATTTCTCATGGTCAAGGAACCTACAGCTAACACTCAGATGGCAGAAGCACATACTTCTCTATGCATTCCTATCCCTCATAAATCAATTGTTGTTTTAGATCAGAATGAAGGGAGTACTTGTATTTTTGTTGCTGGATCTCAAGACAAGATAGTGTTTCAGGATTATCAAGATCCCTTCGGCATCATTTTGCAAGCACTAGAGAAGATAAATGTTGCCTGGTTCGTTATCATAAGCCTTGGTTTCAGTGGTTATCGTGAGTTGCCAACATGTACATTGTTCCTCTCGCTTGAGAAAAGTGAGAGCAGAAATTTGGTATGTAGCCATCTATTGGATTGGTTAGATTGGAAATCTCATTACACATGATTTGTACATATTTCATTAGTATGCAGGTGGTTGTCATCATGATTCCAAATCTTGATGGATTGCTGCCTTTTTTTTTCCAAAAGCTTTGTAAAGTCTTGTTTTAGGTCAGTCATGAGTCATTTGTGTTTGGTCTGTTGTGTTAGTTTTTTCAAGTTATTTCAGTTTGTCATCGAGTCATTTTGAGTCAAGTTTCAGTCAGCTTTCAGTCAAGTTTTCATTCAATAAATGTTTCAAAGGTTTTGTGTTATCCGTTCAAATAATGACTCCATTGCCCAATGGATGGAGGCACTGTCTGCTCTCCCAAAGCTTTGCGGTTCTTGGCATCTCCAAGGAGCTACCATCCCCATTGGAGCCAATGTTAGAGTTGGTCTAGTTATCCCTCCATCAGAGACCAAAGCTCTTTTTTGCATTTCATGTTTTAAGTATCCCACCAGTTTTCATCAACTGCATTTCGTTAGGCACGCCATATCTCTAATGGAGTGGTTTGTGTTATTCATTCCCCTCGTGCATATCACTACTGGTTCAGATTAAGTAATAAAGCTTCACAAGTCATTTACAGTCATGTTTTAAATTTTTAGGTCTAGGTCTAGGGTTTGAGTCAGTTTAGTCTTGGAAAGCCTTAGAAGACCAGAAGGAGAGAGGGATGTCTTTGATGGATCATCACTTCAATAACTTTCATCATTGTACAGCTGAATAAGGACTTCTCTTCAAAACACTGTTTTGAAGACAAGTTGCCACCTCATTTTTGTAAAAATTGTAAAAATTTTTAGTTCTTCAATTGTTCAAATGCAGCCTTGGTCTCCTTTGCTGAAGCATATTAGAGTTATCCCTGCAAAAAATTATCAGAGAAAATCATCATTTCAACCAATTTTAAGGATGAAACCAAAAATATCAGAGTCTATTAATTGTGAAAAAGTGTCAACAACAAAACATAAGAAAATGGGTTTTGGTCGAGAAAAAATAAAAAAGGAGACTATATCAAGTCATTTCTCCTCATTTGCAACCCATTCCACATTCCAAGAGTGAAGAGCAACATTCTAAGGTGATTTTGTGAGTTTGTGAGTAACTAGAGATGTTTCCAGGGCGCACGGCGCATCAGGATAGGCGTGCGACGCATCAGGCAACTTTTTACAGTGCAAATTAAAACGCGCGCGGCTCATCCAGAGCACGCAGCACGTTGGGTTAGGCGCGCGGCGCATTCAGGTTCATGCCCATAATTGCCTAAAAATCACTCAAAAAACCTCTCCTCGTGCATCAATTCGCAGGTAGGCCTGCACTCATGTCTTGATTTTGGTTTTTGATGGTTTATATAAAGAAATTAGGATATATTTGTCATGAAAACCAAGTGTACAAAACCATCCATGTTCATCAATTTTCTGTAAGGATTCAAGTTCCAGGTTTGTTGTAGGGTTTTCAAAATACATGTTGCCAAGGTTTCTTATTTCCCTTATTTCCCAATTCCTATATTCCCCAATATTTTTCCCAATAATTCCTCATCAAACCCTACATCTTCCTCTCTCAAAATCCTAAACTCTCCCTTCTACTACAACCATATAACCCGTGCCTTATTTCAAAAGCCTAAAAAATTCAAAATTCCCATGCCCTTTCCCTTCTCTTTACCATTTTCCCATTTTCCTAATCTTTTCATTTTTCCCATTTCCCTAATGCTTCCCTTTTCCTAAAAATTCCCTCGTCATTTGTGTCCCCTTCGTCACAGCATTTTGATAAAAAGACAAAAAAGTCAACAGTCAAATTTTGGCACACAGTTCTATATCAGCATATATATATATATATATATTCCAGCTACCTTTTTGTTAAAAAACATGTCAGAGACCGAGTGAGTATATGAGTACAATTATCATAGTAACTCTACACCGGAGGCCAATATGCCTAATGTGCCACGGAGGTATCACAAAGGTGGCAAAAGTGGACAGCATGTTAGGGAGGATCCTACCTCTTTGGCTCAATTGCAAGCTTGCCCACTTGCAATGGATTATTTTCGGCGCCAACCATGTTACCAATATTGTGAGATGACCTTACAAACTCAGCATCATCGGGAACTGGTTCATCTATTTTTCCTTAACTTACAGGATGGTCATGTAAACCTTGCCGGAGTGGATTTCACTTTTTTACTCGACACTATTGCTCAGGCCATCGGGATACGAAATGTGGGGGAGGAATGGAGTAAACGCCAGATGCTGGATAGGTATTACTATGAGCCATATGTCAAGCCCGCATATATTAGACACTTGAGCGTAGCCTTTCCTTTGAGATACCTGAAAGATTAGTTTGCACCATTGATGAAACTCATCATTCGATATTTCAGCTCTGAGGGCAGATTCTCACATCTCTATGCGTACCATGTTCGTTTGTTGATGCATTTCACATGGGTACGTATGATGAACATTCCGTTTTTCATGTGCCGAAACATAGAGAGGATGGTACCTTTAGTACAGAGGAAGACCTCGACACATCAGCACAGGAGCATATATCACTATGCATTGATCAAAATCATAGTGATGCATCAGTTGGCACAGCAGGGTATTGCTTGGGAGGATTTCATCTCCCGTGATTTCTTTTCCACGCTACAGCCTCCTCCAGAGATAGTTCATGAGGAAGGAGGGCCTTCACAGCAGTTTGACATTCCTGAGACTAAGCATGTTGATGTTCCAGTATATGTGACATATCAGAAAGGCCCCAGGGCCTTATTTGCAGCCACACGACGAGTACTATCTCCACCCGAGGTGGAAGGGGTCTCGTCGACATCATCAGCAGAGTGAGTATTATCTCCACATCATGTGGAAGGGGTCTCGCCTCCATCTTCAGCACAGGTACAAATTCAGGATAGGGGCAAAAGACCCATGGTTGATGAGGGTCCTTCAGGAGTTCAGGATATCGGTATCATTGATGTTGATGCTAGTTCGCCCAACTCAGAGCTCAAGGAGATCATTCGAGAGCAAAGGGCTGAGAATGAGTCGCTGCAAAAGAAATTGCAGATGGCTAAATGGGTGATCAACTACTTAGAGTAGGGAAACAAGCATTTGGAAGATGAGCATGAACTTTATGAGCTGCGGAAGATTCGAGAAGGCCAGGAATTGGCTCGTAGGAGACCCGGTGATTTGACACCTATTGATCAGGAATCAATGCTCATCCGGGTGAACACTCATTTGGAGAAGTTGTTCACGAAGGCAAACAGGGACAAGGACATTCTTCGCCAAATGAAGACTCACTATTGGGCTCGCATGCATGTTTGTAAAGCGAGAATGAAGATCCTCAAGAGGCGTTTGAGCAAAGCACAAAAACAACGCAAAAGGCCTGATCCGCTTCGAGTTTTGGCCGAGGCTTCATTAGTTGAGGATGATACATGATGGAGGGTCTTCACTCCAATTTTGGGCAAATTTGGAGAAAATGTTTTCGTTTCAAAATTTTTGGCTTGCGAAACAGGTTTTTTCGCTCTATGCGTCGCGCTGAGCGCGCGACCCATAAGATGGGGAGGATAAAATCACAGGTTGCTTACAATTTGTGATTTTACATGATGAAATACACATGCTCAACAATTTCCAAGGCATTTCATCAAGTTTTTGGTGGTCAAAAGCTCAAAAACCATCATGAAAATCACCTTTCTGCCACTTTTTGCATCAACAGGAAGTACTTCTGGGAGAATCCACGTTTGGAGGGTCAAATGGAGACCAAATTGGAAACTTCCACTTGGGTTGGAAAGTAGACATCCAGGGCTTTTCAACAAGCTAACCTGAGCTCAATTTGGATGTCGGTAAGTGCCCCAAAAGCAGCTGGAAAGGCGCACGGCGCTCAGGCCTCACGTGCACAACGCACAGGTTTTTTTGGCACAATTTTCCTCCTCAGATCAGCGAATCAAGCCAGTTTGACCAGTTTTGACTTGTGATGGAATTTTTCACCCTTCTTGATGTAGTTATTGGAACTTTATGTTGTTATGACACTTATTTATCTATTCTAGATGATTCATTCATAAAATAGCAAAAATGGAATGAATGAATTGGTTTCCTAGCTTATAGAGGCAAGTTGTTTTGACTGCCTATACTATAGTGCTTAGTTTATAATTGGTTGAAACAACTCCTATGATGATGAGCTCGACCCTTAGAGGCAAGGGAATGAGTTGTCTTGCCTATATTATGTATTTTCTTAGTCATTTTTAGGGCTAGACTCTTGGGAATAGCTTGAGACTATATTGTACATATCTTATCTGCATTTTGGAAAAGGAAAGACCAGGGTTTTGCAGCACTATTTGGGATTCATCTGGCTTTTTGTGTTGATGTTGTGTTTCTCTCATTACTTGTAAGTTTTGTATGTGTATTATTTTCTCTATTGAATCTTCTATAATTAAACAAATGAAGTGTTAAGGTAAAATCCATGAAATTGCTATGCTCTGCCTTTAAATTTGTTTAATCTTTTATGTTTTCTTCAGTTTAAGGAGAAACCTTGAGACTCCCTTTCTCTCCTTAGCTCCTTGCCAGTATGATCCACTCATCTCACTTGCTTTAATGCATCAATACAATCGTCTATCTTGCCCCAAGTAGACCTCTGCAAAAGTTGTGCCTCATCCCCGCATCCAAAATTGCCCTTCCCTTGAATTCAACAAAATATTTAAAAATCAATTTTAAACTCTTTGTACTTCATACGTAGCCTAAAATCTGCCATCAATTCGGTCATCTCGAGCCTCTTCGATTATCTTTTTCCGAGTTTGACCTGGAGAGAGCCCTCTCCTGTCCTCGTAGGGCCAGCTACGAGGCTGAGCGTGGTTTGATGTGGCGTTGAGTCTTACCTTATTTCATCCTAAGGTAGATTTGAGCGCTAACAACTTTCACCTTTGTTTCTCTCTTATCTGAATTTTGTTCTTGTGTTCCAATTCTCTGCTCATTTCCCAAGACGATCAACCATGCATTCACACTCTCCAGCAAAGTTTGCATTTTGAACTTCTAGTTAGAGAAGTTCATTCCATCGAGCTTTCCAGACTCGTGGAGGTATGATTCCAAATTGTTTTTCATTTTTTCCCAACTAAACACTCCAATCGGCCACCACCGGGCAAGTCCGATCTTCTTCCAATGAATAGATTAGGAACTTCACTGTGCCACCACCAAGAAAAACCGATCTGCTACCACCGAAGAGATCAACAAACAAGCTCCAACATGCCACCACCGGGCAAAGGCGATCTGCTTCCACGAAATAGATCGAGGAGCTACACTGCGCCACCGGGAAGGTCCGATCTGTTACCACCGAGCGGATAACGGAACCTCAATTTGCCACCACGGGGCAGATCTGATCTGCTACCTCCGAGCTGATCAAGGATCCTAAATTCGCCACCACCGGGCAAATCAAATCTGCTGCCACAGGGCATAATCTTCACGTGCCACCACCGGGCAACTCCTGATCTGCAACAAAAAATTGCAAATTTCCAGAGAGAAAGAGGTTGGCTCTATGGTGCTCTGAACAACTACAAATCCGCGCCAATTGCGGAAAAGACAAATTGACGATGTGCACGAATATTGGCGCGCTTAACAAGCACGTTTCGACACAAATTTAATTGTTTCTTTTCTAGCTCGCTTTTCAGGCTCAAAAGAGCGCCAATTGGCTCATCTTTCTGCTAAAAGTTGGCACCAATGGCCAATTGGCTCATCTGTTTGCTAAAAAAGAGCGCCAATCCACTTCTGCATTCCCGAGCGCACATTAAGTCTGATCCAACGCTTCCTTCAGCTGAGAGATGATTAGTCATCTAAGACCCTTTGCTCCAGGTGTTACTGCAGTTCCACCTGATCACACAGACAGCTTTACATTCACTCCTTACCACTACAGATGTGCAACTAATGATACATCCTCAAAAAAAAAAAATTAAGGCTACCTCTACCCTAAGCTCCGATACCAAGATAAAAATCAAAATTTGAATTAAAAGGAGTTGCAGCTCACAGGTGTGTAAATCACCTGGAGACTGCAATCAAACAAGGAGGAGACTCTCTCTCTCATTTCTCACTCTTCATACACGAATGAATATTACATATTAAATACATGACTGAAAAATAGGTAGTTGTAAACAACCTCCTAAATTCTAGGAACTACTCCTAAACTAAGAAGATGCGTTACAACCACATAACCATTTATCCATCATTTCTAACTTATCCAAGAGAGGAATATTATTTTGTTATGTCACTGACAAAACCGCCATCATCGTAGACGTAACGGAGATTATCCTATTGACACAACCATGTGCCGTGACGACTATAAAACGGAGGCGTCTTGTCGGAATAACATTTGGCATTTGAAGGGATTGTTTGAACTACAACTAACCGTTACACTAATTGTTGGACCTTTGCATCAATGGTCTGTTTTAATATTGTATGGAATAAAATATCTCAATTTTATATGAATTATTGTTACTTAAAAATATATTAATATAAAAAAAGAAAAATTTAATGTGAGATTGATAAAATGGAAAAATGGCAGTGTTATGTAATTTGTATAGCTTTTAAAAATATTCTAAAATAAGTTTTCACCTTTAAGTAATTTGGTCCCTCTTTGTTGATGTTAGATTAGTACCTAAGATGTATCCATGCTAGTAATATTTACATTAATTTCAAGCATATAACTAGATCTACCTAACTCCTGATCTCAGAGGAATCAAATCCCAAGAGCTGCTAACATTCTCTCTAGTTCCCCACTCCAAATAGAAGGTTTGCACCTCACATTTTCACTTTTTAATACTAGGAAGATGCCTAGTTCTCATACTTTTCAAAATTATTTGAATGTCAATCTATACTCCAAAACCCCTCACATTCAAAACAGTAACTCTAGGATTTTGCACAACAACGCTCTTCCAAGCATCCCTAAGATTCGTAACTTCAACAACATTACTTAAGAGGGCCCTCCTTGACGAAACTCTGATTATTAAAGCAATATCTCTGATATATGTTTCTTAAACGGCATCAGACAGATCTCTAATATGTCTTTCTTAAGTTTTATGTTAATTCTTGAAATGGTTAGGTGGTTTCACACTGCACAAAGTTTACCAAATCAGATAGTGCTTGAGATGGTGTTGTGAGGCAGTAAGAAATCAGAGTGGAATGTTCAAAATGTAGTTAATTTTTTGTATCATTTTCCATGCTGCCACTCCCAACTCTAGATTTATCTTTTTTTGTGATATGATTTTTGCAGTAATTCTTGATGCCACCCCTAGAATTGGTTGTAAGACCTACAACCCAATTGGAAAAGAAATCGAAGTACAAATTTATAATAGCTCCAATTCCACCATGAGTTCTCACTGAAGGTGATATGCTCAGCATGGTGGATAAGTCAAAGCAGAAGGACTGTGAATCTTCAATTTGTAGTTGTTTCTACTTCGACTCCCTGTTTTCAAAATTTACAATACAGGGAGTCTTCAAGCCGAATTTTTTAGAATCATATATGAAATTACTTAGTTTCAGGATCATTCTAAACCTTTACATCTTCCTTTGTTCCTATAGATTCATCATGGTCTTGTGACTTTACAAATCCTAAGAGTATGAATTCTGAGATTTTTTCATTCACCTCATCTTCTTTGTTTTGACTTCTTCTTCAGACCTCGATTTACCTAATATTATAGTTCTTCATGGAAGATTCCATTGTATATCTATAATCATGACATATTTGTCCATATTTATGGCATTTTAATCATTCAACGTAGTACCTAAATGATAGAAAAATTGACATATATTCTCTGTTGATGATGTAATTTGGATACTTGTCTTGTGTTCCCACAAACTTGCTTCTAGGGTTTTGATAATAGCCTTGATATTCATCCATGTCATATGGTTTGCAATCATTAGCCGTATGTCCAAATTTAGTAAATGAAAAACAATACCTAGAAAATATGCCATTGTACCTGGTTGAAATGTCTTGCCTTCATGATCTCCTAAGGACGTTGTTTCTTAAAGGTAGATCATTCCTCTCTTGAGAAAGATAAGGGGTAAAAGTGGATACCCCTGCATAAATCTAATATCAAAAGTAACATGGAATAGAATTTAATGAGAATAGAATAGACGAAAACAAAATGATCATTCATTCTGAAAGAGAGATATCGCAATTCCTACTCACCATAAGGAACAAGTTAGCTACACCTTAAAGCACCACAATGACCATAGTTGGAAGTAATGAACAAATTTGGCTAAATTATCTAATACTAGCTTCCCCTCGAGTAGGATCATGAGATAAATGACTAAGACAACACATAAATGAAGAATAAAGTCTTTGGAAAATAACATAAAAGATTTTCTTATAGTTTGTATTATAAATTATTGGGTTTGGTTCTATTGATCCATTAACATGTCTTTTTGTTTTGTATCATATCTGGCTCTAGTGAGTACCATTTGAATGATTTCACTTGATGTTCAAGATAGTATGGCAGTAGGTCACAACATAGATTTCAAGGTACTTTGACTCATTGCCACTGTTTTGGAACTTTTAACATATTAATTAAAATTGGGTTATAATTAGATTTTAGTTTATAATTTTCAAAATGTAGAGAAACAAAACTATTTTTCTAAGATTTTCAATAATCAGTTAACGAGTCTAAAAGAAAATATGAGAGAAGAATTCTCTTTGATTTCACTCGTTAGGTTTCAATGTTTTAAGTCTCTTATTGAAATAAATAAATTTCAAGGATAGTTGCAGGCTTGGAAACAGTTAGTAAAATTCTCATTTTGAATCTCTCCTCTAATTGTTGACAACACACATCAAGGAAAGATACATTTTTCCCTTTCTTGCTATTATCTTCTTAACTACCCTTATTTCCCATTGTTGCAAAATAAATTCTAATATATGTACATATGGATTTTTGTATCATATCATCTATTAGAAATCAATAGTGCATTGATACTTCTATTTTCTCATTCAAGGCTAAAATAATAGGAAACTTCATAGAATTATAAACGAGCCATGGTTTTGGTTCATTGGTGAAGTTGAAGGATTATCGAGTTATTTATCTATCAGGGTTACATTCTCATTACGGTCTGCTTGACTTGACCAAAATGGCGTGAATCTCAAAGAGATGAAATCAAATGCCAGGTTTGGTGATTTTGGCGGAATAGTTATCCCACAAACCTGGCAATTACATTGGAAGAAGTTGGCAATGTCCTTTTTAAGAACACAAAGAAGGAAAAAGGATTCAAGGAATGTGCCTATACATTCTCAACTAAGACAACTGCCCTGTCCATGCAAGAGATGAGACAGAAAAAAATTTGGATGATCACCATTAATAGCTTACAAACAATTTCTTAATGGCACTTCTAACTAACATTTTTTATAATACTGACACCTATATGGGTAAGGTCACGATCTCTCTAGGGCCAGTAAAGGTAGAACAAAAGTACAATCGACAAATTACTTTTCACATACGGATAAATGAAGAATAAAGGCTTTGGAAAATAACATAAAAGATTTTCTTATAGTTTGGATTATAATTTATTGGGTTTGGTTCTATTGACCCATTAACGTGTCATTTTGTTTTGTGTCATATCTAGTTCTAGCGAGTACATTTTGAATGATTTCACTAACTCTTCAAGATAGTATAGTAGTAGCTCACAAAATAGATTTCATGCTAGTTTTACACAGTGTCGTTGATTTGGAACTTTTAACATATAATTCAAATTATAATTTTGAAAAGGCAGAGAAAAAACCTACTTTTCTAACTTAACTTAGTGAAATTCAACTTCATTACATGGCAAAAAATGCTTGATTTTTCTTTCAAACACTCGTCGATAGGAATTGTATTATGATCCTAAACTTTTAAGTACATCATAGAGTTTCCACTTAACACCAAGGATACAAAGAAACAACTAGATGTAGTGGTTAGTTTAATTAAATCATGTAGAATTACAAGAGAAGAAATCCAAGGAGGTATAAAAAACAAAAGATGAAGAGCTTGTGAATTATCAGAAACTTCGCTTTAATGCAAGTGTGGGCCACTAGTGCTTTTCCACCAAGCTGACAACATGAAAAAGAGAAAGGAAGTATTTCTAATCTTCCAAACAATTTCTGACTCGTAAAGTTTGGAGAATCATAAAATAGAATAAAACTTTGAAAAATAGTTGAATGAAAATTAAAAGCATTTAAACAATGACATCAAGAATTATTGTAGAACTCATATCACAAAAAATATAAATCTATAGGATGGGAGTGGGACATTGTTATAAAAAACTAAGTACGTTTTGAACATTCCGTCGTGATTTCTTACTACCTCACAACACCATCTCCAGCATCGTATGGATTGAACAATGTAGAGGCCTCAACCAATTTCCTAAGTTAAAATATTGAAGTGACAGTGGTTCACATGAACATAATAACATGTCTGCAAGGAGATATTCTGTCACAGAAGAGTCTCGTTAATGAAGGAAATTATGATCATGGAATGCGGGGACAAATTCATGATCCTAACATCAATGATGCTAAGCTACTCATTGGAGGATGCTCACATCAATGATGCTGACCTACTTGGTGCAACTTTGTAGGAACCTTAAGAAGGATCAAATAACCTATTCAAGAACATGCTACCTTGCATGTTTTCAAAGTGTTCTCTCACAATTGATTTTCTATCCAATAATTTCTTTAAATACAATGGCATTGAATGTAATACTAACGTGCTGGGAGATCTAAAAAGTAAGCATTAACATATCCAAACTTTGTGAGTCTGCAAGTCAAACTTTTTCATCAATCATATTCCTCGAAATATTCTAGGTGAAATCCTTGCCACCTACCAAGCAAACAAGAAGGTTCTTAAAAGCGACTAAGAAGAAATAGGTTCTTGGAATGTATGTTAAACAAATAACTAGGTTATTCAAAGGAAAGAGCTCATCCCTAATCACACCCTTCGCAGGTTGATACAGGAATGGTGCATTGCTAATAGCTATAAATGCTTCATTAGAATGCCAACACCTAATCTTGTTGCAGAGCCGAGGAGGGTGCGCCAAATGATTCAGGATATTCAAGATGCAACAATGGATAAAGTTGAAGCTTTGAAAAAATTGAGAAATGTAGCCAAACGAAGCAAGAGGAACAGATAGTGCATCTAAATGGAGGGTGTTTTACCTGTCCTAATCCATGTTCTAGACTCATATACATCTCTTAATTCTGAATTTCAATGTTTTCTGTCAACGATATATCTACTAAAAGAGCTCTAAAGAGACCTTCTATATTGAAAACCCTAGAATGGTTGTTGCAAACATGTGGCTTGGAGGCTAGAATGAATGTAGCATCTATTCTAGAGAAATTGGCAAGCAATAGAAATTCTTCCAAAGAAATTGGATTGAGAGAAGGAACCACAGATGTATTCCTGAAGCCCTTTGTAGATAATATATATCCTTTAGCCATTAAGGGGAGCCCGAATGCACCATTTCCTCTGTGTACCGCCCCTAAAAATACAAGCAAGCTAGTGAAAGGAGGTTTTGTCCCTCATTTGATTGAGGTTCTTCCTTGTGCAAAGAGAACTCTGGCAAAATTATCAATTGCCATTTTGGAGGCACTCTCCACCACTTCGGAAGGCCAACCAACAATAATTGGTCATCCCCTAGAAATACCTATTATCATAAGGATTTTTTTGGTTGTGTCTGATATTGCAACTAATTATGTAGCTGGGATAATGTCTGAGCCTTTCCATGGTTAACTTTGGTGATAGTGTGAGCACTCTTCAATGATGCGGGGAGTATTGGAGAAGTACAAAATGGTTAGAGGCGGATGACCAAGCAGTCTTTAATGTTATGGACATAGGTATGGAAGAGTATTGCATAAGTACAGAATGGTCACATGAAGGTATGGGAGAATCTTGGTATAGATGGAAAATTCCTATTAGTGGGAGAGATAAACACATGTAAAAATTTAATTAGCTATAAGGGCAAAAATCAAGCTCTCCCATTGGCTAGGGTGAACAATGCTTTTCCACCCCAAGCTAGCACAGAAAATGCCTTCTGCCATAAATATTATTCATCTTATTAGTCCGTGAAGGGTTGTGATTTGAGAGACATCCTTTAGCTTATGAATTACAAATGAATATAATGAATTTTTTACTAAAATAAGGTCAGGTGGTGAGACCATTGTGGAGGAATGTCATAGTGAATTGAGAGGAAATCCAATAACTTTGTTGAACTATTGTTTAATTCTAACTTCAAAGAAGGTTGAGAAATCATATCTAAAATCAGTGTCAAGATGTTTCTTCTACTCTAATTCAAGAAATATTGTAGATTTACGAGTTTATGATCAAATTTGGGGTTGAGTCAAGCATGAGTAAACCATGTAAACTAGTTTCAGGGAGCTTCTTAACTACCTTTGTGAAGCTGGTGTTTCACCAAGGAAGTGGTGAGATTATTTATCTTGTGAAACATTACAGTTTTGGATAACATAGTATACCTACGCCTTGGCTAAATTTTTTATTGTATAGTTGATATTTATTTATTTTGGGCTTCATTCTCACTAAAAACAAACCAATGAAATCATCCTTGAGTTTTTTTCTAAAATAAATGTGATAGGGTTTTTGGTTATACACCCTCCGAAATAGGAGGAATTAGTGTTATAAGTATGAATGTTATGGGCATTGCTATATTCTTTTCTTTTAGTTTAGGACATGATTTTTTCCCTTCATGTTTTGATGTATGAATCTATTTCCAGATAGTGAAAATAATGGTATGCATAAAAATGGTGGTGTATTAGTTGACTGATTTGACTAGAATGAATGTTTACATAAATAGCAGCGTGAAGGCCACATCATAATTCACAAGAATGTAGTGATATTTTTCAGTGTGTGATATGTGTTATAAAAGGAAATTGAGACAGAATATGTGGTGCACACAAAACTATTTGCATTACCTTTTCAAAGCCAAATTACAAGCCACATAAATAGTGCTAATAAGATCAGAAAAATTCGAAATAAGGAGAATATTGTTCAGAAAATTTGTCAACAACTGAATCTTACCTACTTACTAATGTAAGCATTATTTCGACATCCCCCTTGAATGATTACATTTACAAAATTACATAGATTATTACAAGAAACATAAATTATAGATAATCACATCTTGTCTAACTGGAGCACTTATCCCCACCTTAAGTCTATGGAAAACAGTATTGTCACCACCAAAATATTCAAGCTTCCTATTCAACACATTTAAGACATAACTGAATCTAACCATCTTTGATGAAATTTTTATAATTGATGATTCTCGGTCTCCTGAAGGACAATCTCGATATTGGATTGTATCCAACAGTCAATTATGCAACTCACCTTTCTACACACATTGATATCATAACGTATATTGTAACTGATTCTCTTGGTGCCCGAAGCATAGAAAGACCCATCGGCATATACCATACTCACAGAAAACTAGTTATACATTCTCTCATTACAGAAAAACATGGAGAACCACCAATTTACTTCATGCTAGTTTGTCCATTAGTTGGTTCTTCACTTTTACAAACACAATAGAAAACTAAGGAAATCATAGAACAAAATCAATAAACATGAAGCTATCCACTCTCATCTGAGGAGAGACAAAACTCCATGTCCCTTCTCTCAGATAATCACTTATGCTCCTCCTCTACCCTATCAAAATATGGAGTCCTTTGTGTTCCATGAAACATGAAAAGTGAATGACCAAACCATTATGACTAACATGTCTAATCCAAAACGCATGTGCAACATATATATACATTATTAAAAAAAGCTTTCCACACTACACGTTTTCTTTGACAATGAATGTACAACAAATCTAACATCTTTTCACACATGGACTTCTTGGCCTCTGGAGGTAATTCGATCAAATAAAATACAACGCCTGCCTCAATTTCCATTAATCTTATTGTTTTGTACCTTTTACAAATTTCTATATGGAAATCCAAGGATGCATGGCCGCCTGATGGAAAACTTCACGAGTTATGATTTCTAAGAGCCCTCCGAAGATATCAAACATTTCCCTAGCAATAAATTCCCAACAAAATACCCAAGTGGAAACATTATGTAATAAAATGGTTGTGTGAAGTCTAACCTTCTTAGTTACTTTATAAAATATCAAGGCTAATGATCTAATGCTTGTTGCCTCTGCCAACGACATGGCACTTTCCTGGATCATAGGAACGAGATGCAAACTTCCCAAAGTGTCTTCAAAACCCCTAAATTTTTCATTGTCAATTTCTTCATAGCAAGAGGAGTTGATGAGAGAGACTAGAACATGACTTGTAGAAAACCCAGTGATGCACCATCCATTTATGCAACTCTCCTACAAAAGGCACCATAATTTCTTCAGTGCATTAATTCCATTGAAAGATGGAGATTTAAGTGTGGCCTGAAGTAACTTGGACACTTCATTGGAGTCCATAGCCGGCCTCAGTGAGGGGATTTTCTCTACACCATTCGAGTTGTTGGCAACACACCCTAACTTAATGAGGTGATGTAGTGTGTGGTTGTGTGTTAATTCCAAATTTTATAGTGATTTCATGGTAATGGGACATATATTTAGTAAGACATATAAGGAGTAGATAGGGAGAGGAAGAACGCTAATGGAAGTTGTTTGTGTCAGTGATTTTTTCCTTCTGCTTTGATGAAATGTTTTGTTTTAGAATGTCCATTAGGGTTTAACATCAATTTTTTGTCATTTCACTAGGTCTTCCATCTAAAAATACTTTGGTCACTTGTTAGTGTGTCTAGGGTTATTTCCACTTTCTCAAGAATTTCACATGTCGGTCACTTTTATCACTCAGCTAAGTGTATTATTATAAAAAATAATCATCATATCAGTCATCGCCATCATGATTTCATTTAGTTGAGTGTCCCCATTAGGTCATTAGGGTTTCAAGGTCACTAAAGCTCTCATTTCATGCATAAATTTTGACAAAGGAGGAGTGGTAATAAGCAAGTCTCTTCAATAAATTTTGATATCAAATGTAATTTTATGTTTCTATATGTAATAAGTACTTCAAAGTTCCAAACGCTACAGTTCAGAGTTCCAAATAGACCAAATGTATCAAGAAAGCCAATAAAGTTACTAAGTTTCAAATTTCAAAGGTCATAAAGTGTCAAGGTTCCAAATTCAAGTCTAAAGGGGTAAGATGAGTTTTTTTGAACTCATTTTCACTTTGAAAATTTCAAGCATGTCTCGGTCACTATCGTGGAGGAGAAAAAATTGTGAGAGTTGAGGTTTTTGTTGCATTTTGAGAGAAATGTGACCTTTCTATGGAGAAGTGTGACCATTTTAGTAGAAATGCAACCTTTATGTAGAGAAGTGTGACGCTTATGAGGAAAATTGTGACTTTTATATGGATAAGTGTGGCCCTTTTAGCAGAAATGTGACCCTTATGATTTTGGCACAACCCCCCTGGTTCTAGCGTGACCCTTCTAGAGACACCTTGGGAGAGAGAGTTTTTGGAGGCCTTCCCATGAATCATTTTAAAAAATTAAAGATGTTATGGAAACCAAACAGACTAGGCTAGTTTTCCATTCTTCCAAATTTCAATTTTGACTTGAAGAAGGCACCTAAAAATGGCCTCAAACATGGCGATATGCTTCTGAACTTTTTTGAGATTTTAATTAAAATTTTCAGTGTGTAATTTTTTAGAGATTGTAGTTTGACTTTTGTAAAATTCAAAAGGTTAAAGGGGATGAATTTAAATGGTCAAATGTAAATTTAAATTGCTTACTGTATGGGTAAATAGGTGCCTTATCCTCCATTTAATGCTTTGGATAAATATCTTGTGATAGTTAGATAAAAGAGGAAATGGTTGAGTAACCTCCCTCGTATGTAGCAGTGATTAGTTAGTTGCAAGTATTTGAATTTTTTTGCTGGCGATTTGACATCCTAGGGAGGATTTTGATTTTAGATCCTATATTATGCCTTTTTTAATAATTTTCAAGGGTTGGATGTAGTGGAATTAGGCCTTGGATGCTACTATAACTGAGAATTTGGCAAGAACTAATAGAGAGAGTTTGCAGCTATTATAGTGGGATTCCTATGGTATGTGTTTTAGAAGTTTTTTTCCTTCTATGATCATAGGTTTGAATCTATTCTATATTTCATTTCCATTTACATGCTTCATATGCTTGTTTCTTAAGATAATAAACAAAATGCATTCATGTAATGCTCTGTTTTGGAGAAGCTTTCACCTTATTGTTCGTTTTTATTTTGATGTAAATGAATTCATGAGAACCATGCTCATTCATAAACCCTAACTATCTCCCATATACACAATGACAACCCTAAAGTGCTAAGGTGTATGCCTATCTTGCCCCATTACATATCTACAAATCTGATTCACAAAGCTTAAACCTAGCTCCCTAGATCTAAGCCATCATCCAACAAACAATCAAAATCAAAACCCAGCTGAGCCTAACTATCTAGCCTAAAATCCTTTACATTCTAGTCATCTCTTGTCTATGATTTCATAAAAAGAGCCCTATCTAGTTTGGTAGGGCTAGCTACTAAATTGAAAGCTCGGTGTGTGGTTACCTCTGTCGATCTCATCATCAGCCTGGGATATTGTGGAGGATAACCTTTTGACACCATTTTCGTGGAACACAAGATCATATCATCCCTGGCAAACAACGAAAAAAATGAAATCTAGTTGCTAATGGTGAACAATGACCAGACACATGTGAAGGTTGAACCATTCACCTCATGACTCCGACTTGATCTGAAGACTCCATTGGTAGGAGGATCTAGAAATCGAAAGGAGTTCTCAATCAAGAAGGTATGATCTTATGCATCAATATCATGTTCCAGGCTTTCCAAATTGTATTCCTCAGGTAGATTGAAAAACTTACTTGCTGAAATTCAGAGATGGAAAAGGTGATGATGCTACACTTCATCTAATAATATTTCATATGCATGTCCATAATCTGAGGATTAATTTTCATGAAGATTGTTTAATGAAGGTGTTCATGGTCACATTAAAAGAAAGAGCACAATTTTGGTATGAAATCTTGCCTCTTTCTTATATCTATTCTCTCAACAATTTTCGCTCAGTATGGTTTGAGAAGTATAGAAAATGATATAATTCTTTGCTTTTGATTGAGGATTGTTGTGATAATTTTGAAAATTTTATTTAAGAGCTGGAAAGTGCTTATGGTGATGAAGAGTTTATGGATGATGAACTCTTGGATGTTTTGAATGAAAACCATTTTCACCACCATGTTAAGATCATGGATTCTACCCTAGATCATAATGAAATTGAGTAGAATTCTCTAATAGATGATAGTGATCTTCTATCATCTAAAATAGGTGATAATTTGCAATAATCATGCCTTTCTTTTAGTGCACAAGATACATATGATAATGGCTATTTCAGCTGCCCTCCACTTCTTGATAAAGATTATAATTCTGAGTTGGTTTGCATTAATATTCTCGAGAGTCATCATTCATCCATTGAGTTTGAAATTAATGAGCAAAAGGATTGTTTACTAGAACTTAGTGATCAACCTATTCAACATATTTTAGATCAACAAGGAACATAAGAAATAGATAGTTAGATGATTTATGTTTCTTTTGAGGAACTAATGGATAAAAGGGAGATTTTAGACCATTTTAATAAATATTATTCTCAAGAGCATGAAAATGGAGCCCAATGTGATGGAATTAAAAGAGTATGTGATATAGAATTTCATCTTGTTGTGCACGTTGAGGAAGAATATTTTGAAAGTAATCTTTTCCAAAAAGTTGATGAATCTGTTGCTCTAGAAACTTTCTATCCAGATTTGCATCAAGAGACATTCATACATGTAGCTTCATATTTTTAGGATGTTAAATTTCAAATTGACCATCATGAGCTACAAGAAAGTAGTAAAAAAGAACATGTTGTTTTAGAGACTCTTGCAAATGATGATTTTACTCTAGGATTAGAAAATGAAGAGTCTGTTGAAGAATAGTAGTTTGTCCCAAATCCTATGGATGTTTACATTTTTGCTATTTATACTATGGCTGCCTCAAACACATATTTTCAAGAACAAATTTCCCTTTCTCTTGATTCAAATGAAAAACTTGATGGACATATTTTCTTCTTTCATCCCGACAAAAAAATTCCATTGTAAAACAAGGTGTGTTCTTGCATTTCTGCTAACTTTCAAGACATGGTAATGTTCCAAATTATTGAAGACCCTATTGCAACTTTGTTACAACCATGTAGGGAGATGATTGTATTGTATTTATGGATCATGTACACATGTTCAGTGCACACTTGGAGTGGCCTAGCTTTTGTTTTTCCTATCTTATCAAGGAAACTATGAGCATAATACAAATAAGTAGCCATTTGTAGTATTGGTTACATCTTCAGCAGGTTGGCAGTTAACATTAGAAGCTTGAAGCCTGAGTAGAGGCCCATAAGGCTTCTATGATCAATTGTAGTTTTCTTTCTGTTAAAAAAGTTGCAAAGTCAGTTTTTCAGTCATATGTTTTTTATAGCCAAGTCAGTGAGTTAGTCAGCCAATTTTTAGATTCAAGTTAGGCTTTGCATTTTGACTCCATGCCCAATGAATAAGGCTACAAGGACTATGATGATCTTGAAACCTCCTATGGAGATGTGATCCCTCGTTGGAGCCAATGTTTGTGTGAGTTAGTTTTTCCTTCCAACAATGACCAAACGTTATCTTTTAGAATGTCCATGAGGGTTTAAGGTCAAGTTTTTTTCATTTCACTAGGTCTTCTATTCAAAAAGACGTTGGTCACTGGTTAGTGTGTCTAGCGTTATTTCCACTCTCTCAAGAATTTCACATGTCAGTCACTTTTATCACTCACCTAGGTGTATCATTATCAAGAATCACCGTCATGATTTCATTTAGTTGAGTGTCCCAATTAGGTTATTAGTGTTTCAAGGTCACTAAATATCTCATTTCATGCATAAAACCCAGGAAAGGAGGAGTGGTAATAAGAAAGTCTCTTAAAATTTTTGATATCAAATGTAATTTTATGTTTTTATATGCAATAATTACTTCAAAGTTCCAAAGGTTGCAGTTTAGAGTTCCAAATAGACCCAATGTATCAAAAAAACCCATAAAGTTACCAACTTTCAAATTTCAAAGGTCAGAAAGTGTCAAGCTTCCAAATTCATGTTTAAAGGGGTAAGATGAGTTGTTTCTAACTCATTTTCACTCTTTAATTTCAATAATATCTTAGTCATGATCGTGCAAGAGAAAAATTTGTGAAAATTGAGGGTTTTGTAGCATTTTGAGAGAAATGTGACCTTTCTGTTGAGAAGTGTGACCCTTTTAGGAGAAACATGACCTTTTTGTAGAAAAGTGCGACCCTTCTAAGTAAATGTGTGACTTCCCTATGAAGAAGTACTACCATTTTATAAGAAATGCAATCCTTCTAATTCTTGCGCAACCCTTCTGGTTCTAGCGCGACCCTTATGGAGACACCTTGGGAGAATGAGCTTTTGGAGGCCTTCCCACAAGTTATTTTAGAAAATTAAATAGATTTTGGAAACCAGACAGACAAGGCTAGTCTACCATTCTTTCAAATTTGAATTTTTATCTTAGGAAGGCAACTAAAAGTGGCCTCAATTGTGGTGTCACGCTTCTGCAATTTTTGGAGATTTTAATTAAAATTTTCAGTGTGTAATTTTTCAGAATTTCTAGTTTGACTTTTGTAAAAGTCAAAAGGTGAAAGTGGATGAATGTAAATGGAAAATGTAAATTTAAATGGGTTACTATATGGGTAAATAGGTTCCTTATCCCCCATTTAATTCTTTGTATAGATATCTTGTGATATTTATATAAAAGAGGAAATGGTTGAGTAACCTCCCTAGTATGTAGTAGTGATCAGATAGGTGCATGTATTTGACTTTATTTGCTAGAAATTTGACATCCTAGGGATGATTTCAAGTTTAGAGGCTATATGATGCCTTTTTTAATCATTTTCAACAGTTGGATGTAGTGGAATTAAGCCTTGGATGCCAGTGTAATTAAGAATTTGGCAAGAACTAATAGAGAGAGTTTGCAACTATTATAGTGGGATTCTTGTGGTATGTGTTTTAGAAATGTTTTTCCCTTTGTTCTCATAGGTTTGAATGTATTGTATCTTTATTTTCATTTCCATGTTTCATGTTCTTGTTTCCTAAGATAATAAACATAATGCATTCATTTAATCCTCTATTTTGGAGAAGATTTTACATTATTGTTCATTTTTCCTCCGATATAAGTGGATTCATGAGACCCATGCTCATTTACAAAGCCTACCTATCTCCCATATACACAATGAAAATCAAAACGTGCTAAAGTGTGTGCCTACCTTACCCCATTACATCTCTACAAATCTAATTCTCAAAGCCTAGACCTAGCTCCTTAGACCTAAGCCATCATCCAACAAACAATCAAAATCAAAACCCACCTAAGCCTAACTCTCTAGCATAAAATCCTTTACATTCCAATCATCTCTTGGTTGTGATTTCATAAAGAGAGCCCTCTCTAGTTTGGTCTGGCTAGCTACCAAACCGAAAGCTTCGTTTGTGGTTACCTTCATCAATCTCCTCATCAGCCTACTACATTGTGGAGGATAATAGAAATTTTGAGCACTAGTTGGGCACTCCTACCAAGAGATACCACTCGTAGCTCCATAAGTGTCGTGATATTTCTATTGAGATAAAGGGAAGATTTATGATCTGCAATATTGGAGTACAGACAGTGGGCAAGCTCTCAGTCATACAATTTGCTCCATGTCAATACTTAGTGATCTAGGGTGTATAAAACAATGAGTCAACCATGGTAGTTCCTACTCATGGTCTGTGTTGCAGACGGAAGAAGTGAAATTACCTTAATGACACGAATGCTTGGATATGAGATTTAGATGGCTTACATCACTCTGTGTATCTCCTTCAGAGTGTCAAAAGAAGCTTGATTGTCACCACAACCATAGTAGGATCTAAAGCTTATCACTTTCACTCAACGAAACCTCAAAAAACACCCACAAACTTAGCAACTATTCACATGTACAAATAAATCAACATTATTTTATATATAATAACAACGACATTCAAGGCTCTCTAATTTTTCTTGCCTTCCCATAAGGGAATTAGGCCTGAAGATGCTTTGATACCAAAAAGGAAATTTAAATAGAAGACATGCTGCAAAAAAAACTATTCATATTACTACCTTCAAAGCCAAATTACAAGCCCCATAAATAGTGCTAATGAGGTTCAACAAATTCTAGACAAGGAGAATACTGTTGATAAAGTATCTCAACAAAAACCCAACAACCCAATCTTACCTGTTTACGAGGTTTCAATCCAAATTGCAGTTGAATTAGTCATAAGTAAACCCTGTAAAGGAGTTTCAGGGAGCATCATAACTACCTTTGTGAAGTTGGTGTTTCACCGAGGAAGAGGTGAGATTGTTTATCCTTCCAAACATTATAGTTTTGGATAACACAGTATACCCATGCCTTGGCGAAAGTTGTTACTGTATAGTCAATTTTTTTTTGGGGCTTCATTCTCATTGCAAATAAACCAGTGGGATCATGCTTCAAGTTTTCTCTAAAATAGGTGTGATAGGATTTTTGGTTCTACATCCTCCAAAATTGGAGAAATTGACGTTATAATTATGAAGGTTATGGGCATTGCTATATTCTTTTTTTTGAGTTCAGGACATGATTTCTTCCCTTCATGTTTTGATGTATGGAGTTCTTCCTAGATGTTGGAAATAAGAGTATGCACAAAAATGGTCTTGTATTAGTTGTTTGATTTCGTGCAACGAAACTTACATCAATAGTGGTTTCAAGATAGTCCCTATTAATCTGATTGTTTGATAGGGGTCATGATATTTATTTCATTGTGTGTTCGGTGTCATATTAGGTTTTGATTCTCTTGAGTTTAGTTTTGTTTAGTTCAGTTTCAGTCCAGTCATTTATTGTTGATGCTTCATATGTAATCTATTTAACTATTTTCAATTATTAGAGGAGTGGTTAGATCCATTTTTCAGTTTCTTCCTCTTTATTTCTTGGCATGGTAATAGAGCATGAGGCCGCATAAGACTCCATAGAGAGGAACGTGCCATGAGAGGTAGTGGACGAGAGGCCAAAGAGATTGAGAGAGGAAGTGCGACATAACCTTCACTTTCCCACATGTGAGGAAAAAGAAATGTTTCACTTTCACACCTGTGAAGAAAGCCGAGTGGGTCACTTTTTCACCAAAAAAAAATAGTGTGCAAAATTGTCCAAAACTAAACTAGTTGTCTAAATTTGGGGTTGTCACACCCTATGAGTTGAATGAGTACAAAATGTTGCACATACAACCTCTATCAAGAGGTGTGCAAAGGAGGAAGCCAGATTTTTAAAAAAGGAATGACCTTATTCTGGTACCATAAATAAATATTTTCATTTGCCTTGCTAAACAAAAAAACTCGATGATTTTTTTTGAAAATGGCAACAAATAAATCTTGATTTAATTTTGCCTTGAATTAAATTACAAAAAATTGTAATTCCACATACAACAAGAATGAGTTAACTATGTGAGTTTCACTTAGTAGGCTCAGTTAATTCGAGTTTAGGTCCTAACTTGTCTCATGTAGAGTGGTTCATAATTTTAGGAGCGTAGGGTCAATTTAATTTCATTTCTGATAGTTTAATTATGTTAAATTAAGTTAAAGTGAGTTAAACTAGTTCTAATAGTGGAGGAACTAGTAGGAGGTCTAGAGTGTGGTGCACCTTTAGTGTTCACTCACTTAAATGATAAATGAGTGATAATTAACTCATGCATGCATGGAATTCGAGTTACAGAGTTGAGATTGGAATTCAATCGCATTGTACTATCAATTGTATAATTTTTTGAGTTGTACAAGTGGTGAATGCAGACAGAGAAGCTATAGGGATGGTGCAATTATAATTGGTAATTTCCCTAATTAATAGGGGGTTGATTCCGAAGGAAAAAGTGCAAGGAAATAGGAGCTTGGAAGGCACAAGAATTGGCTAAGTACTACCTAGAAGCAGAGAGATAGATTATACTTGTGAAGAGATTGTGCACGCTTGAACAAACATTATATTTCTTCTCTATTTTATGACTAATACAATAGAGATAGGAATGATTTTTCAACAGTTTCTTACAGCTTAGTTAAATCTCCAAGCATATGTGATTAAACCTTGTCTCATGTTTATGTTTTGATTTCTCAATCGGTTAATTTTTTTCACTATCTAGAGTAAATTTTGTATTCAAAAGAGTATCTGCAGTTTTAAGATAGCTCTTTAAAAGATTTGTATCTTCTATATAGATGTAGGTATTTGGAAAATAATGCATTAACAGTTTGAAAGATTTAATTACCTAACCTTACTGTTTTAATTGATTTTCTTATTTTGAAGTGTACAAAAAAAGTGTTGGAATAACTAGGAATCTATAGTTATGTTGTATGAATTTTTTATCGATAAACTGGTTGAAAAAAACAGAGAAGGAATAGGGGTTATTAATGATTAATCTTGACTAATTAATTTAGAAGAGGCAATATGAGTGGGAAAGGTATAAGAATCCACCTCTACAGATTTTCATTTTGTCATCGGTATGCAATTTATACTTAAGGAATAGTTATCAAAGTAATTGCACAAGAAAGAAACAGAAATAAAGAAATAAAAAGATTGTGTTGGGAAGTCCGTAGAAAACTATAAATTGATTGTTTATAAGTAACGAATGGAGACTGTAGCATGCTGCCCATAAAAACAATAGTTTCTTTGTATTCAAAGAAACTTACAACCTTTAAGAATACTTAACAACTATAAGGCGTTTAAGTAGGATATATATATATATATATATATATATATATATATATATATATATATATATATAATATAATACAATATATATATATATAGATATAAGAAAGAAGAAAAATGTATATAATTAATACAAATGCAGGTCATCAAGTAAGTTAATTTAGTAGATCTAGAACATATATAGATTTATGCTACAGCGAAAGCTAATTTAGCAGGTCTGGAATGTATATGATCATTAGAGTGTGCAAAAAAATCATAGTAGTTTAATGGTTAAAAAAAGAAACAAAAAGGAAGAGTCACACTCCAATGTGTTAATGATTATAGCGTAAAGTCTGAAAAGGTGTAATGGTAAGGATTTAACCATTATAGTTGAATCTTTTCCAAATAAAAATAAATATTTAAGTAAAAACATTGAACCTATCTGGGCCTTAACAGGTAGGAAAATTAAATACCTGTTACGAACAAGCAAAGAAGTTGTCATCCTTTTTTTTGAATTGGCATAATTCTATTAATCAAAAATATGGTACAAGAAGATAAAATCAAGAGAGACAGAAAACCGACAACCGGAAATCATAGGACTATCAACCTCGGTTTTGGGGAAGGAGTGAAACAAGCAAGAAACTACAACATATGGATGGAAGCAAAAAGATCAACTTCTACCCAGAATGGGTAGAAGCCTCAACACGAATCTTTTTCCCCTTCCTTTTTTTGACTTCGACCGAACCATCGTTGGGTGAACGAGCAATAACAACTTGAAGATTGGAGTTCTCCACAGGGGAGACCTCCTTTTGTGATTCAGAGGAGGAGGTCAAATGGACGCATACCTCGGCAATGGCTGTATCGGAGGACTACGCCAGACCATTGGTGGAAGGGAGCATGGAATGAGGGGCTTCATATAATTCCGCATCACTACCTTCATCTTCAAAGCTCGAGGATTCAAAATCCATGACTAGAGGTGGAGAGCATGGAGCCCAACATTTGGACTTGGGCTGGAGTTTTGTAAATGCCCTGATTGGTGGCAATGGCGGCAACATAATGTAGTATTTTCGTAATCCAGTGTCTAGGTCCAAAAAAAGTCATTTATCTTGATATTGATTTGGTCTGGAAGTCCTTTTCTTAAATCTAACTCTGCACATATTATGGCGTATGTGTAGAGACCTTTGTTTTCCCGCCAGTAATCTCCCATAAGGAAACTGCCCAAGGTGTTGCCTATAGCTCTATAGACTTCCACATGCCATAAGTAGGCAGGTAAGTTTGGAAGCTTGATCCATACAGGTGTTCTGGTAATGACTGTAGTTGTTGGATCAAAATCTGGGAACCAAGGAGTCAAGAAGAGCCCTGCAGTGCCCATAAACCAAGGGCCTTTTTCTAAAGCCTTTTCATAATGCTTACTATAATCAAATAGAACAATGAAGTATCCTTTTGAAGAAAAACTGATCTTACAATGATGAGTCCAGTTTGCATGGATCCATGCATAGAGATCCTGAGCTCACGGCCACAGCCCGTTAAATCTGCAAATGATGGCTCTTTCTACAAATTCTTGAAGTTGGATTGCAAGACCTTCATGGGTGATTTCAACAGAGGGAACTTCCTCTATCTTGTCAACTAGAAAAGGCTTAGGTTTAAGGGCCTCTGGGGTGTTGGGGTTCTGAGAGTGTACTACATCTTTGTAAGAGAAAGGAGTATAGGATAACTGTCCCGCTGCACCTCCTCTCAAACGAAGGGTTAACATCAAAGAGTTGTTTCTGGTAATGCTGTAAGAAGAGAGGGGAAGAAGGTCTTCAAGCTGTTTACCTTGAAAGAGAAGTCTCTGAAGGCCTGAAGGGATCCCAATCTGCCATTCTAGATTCAATTTGAGATCCAGCACCAGATCTGAAGAACTAACCCATTGCAGGATGGTTCTGCCTGTAGGTTGAGAAATTTGGATCTGAAAGGAGTCAAAGATGTGCCTAGACACAGTGCCAGGGCCTCTTGTGCATCTGAGAGCAAATATGCCATAAAGAAGTTATCATCTTAAAACAGTGGTCAGTTGATAAATAAAATTTCTAATTCAAACCAAGTGTCTTGACAAGGATTGACTTAAATGTTAAAGGTGAATTAACTTCCTAGGTAATGTGTAATAACCTGTAAAATTGTGATTTATAACATACAAATTAATTCACTACACATGTTAATGTTGTATACCATTAATATACCTTATGGGAATTGACGTAACAATGACCTCGTATAAAGCTAGTGATTCGTTCCAAAAGTGCAGAGAAGAGATAATAGTGCACAAGTGCCACAACAGGAAAAAAAGAAAGAAAGAAAGTAACCATTCCTTTTATTATCGATGCAGTTAGCATATAGAAGGCACACAAGTAACATATTTTTATGCTAGTAATGAAATACAAATTGGAAAAAGTAAATTCTAGAGCCATACGAAAGGTAACATATGAAGGGAGTAGAAACAATCATAAATGTCGTACCTTGAATGAACATTAATGCCAAACAAATAACAGTGAAGTGATAAACAAACTTAAGAACAACAATATTAACTGTGTCAAATTATATATATGTGTGTGTGTGTGTGTCAAATTATATATAATATATATATATATATTATATATATATATATATATAATATATAATATATATATATATATATATATATATCATAGTACTCACAATGGGCACCCATTGCAAATTTGTGCATAATAGTCAGAGAAGAGTTAAGGTGATGGAAAAAATATAGAGGAATACGCTTTATAAAACAGGGACTCCTAAATTAAACAGTTAAGATCTTGACATTACAAATAAAATTACATTATAAAGAAATTCAGGGTTATACATTTATGGAGGAGAATTCTCACATGGAAACTCTCTCGACCCTAGAGTTTGCCTCAAGAAGAAAAGTAAAGTTGGAGTTACTTTAAATCTCCAAATTACAATGAACGAACATAAATTCTTTCAACCTGGAAAGGAGGGTGTATTAAAAACCCCAATTTAGAATATATCAACGAACAAGCAACCTGAGTCATGGAATTTTCTACCGACTTGTACCAAAAATAATTGGTGAAGAGCAACATTAGACACAATCTCTGAGTCTTTTAATGCCCAAAACGAACTGAAATCTGACCATGATCAACTAAATACTATGTCACATGACATGAGGACACGAGACACCAAGGACGCGGAAATACGAGTATTCGACACGAGACGCAGTCACCTTGAAAACAGGACACGAGGGTCACGTTATATATATATATAAATATATAATATATATATTATATAATATATATATATATATATATATATATATATAATATATATATATATATATATTGAAAAATACTGAAATACACTACATGATCCATATAGATATGAATCATGATGATATCTATTGAGTATTTAGTATACACTATTTAGCATTTAGTATTTAGTGATTTACTAGTTAGTTTATTAATTTACTACATCAATGATGTTAATAGTTCAATGTTCATTATTCATGTTATAATTTTTGTTATTAACTTCAAACAAGTTTGATCATGTTCAAACTTCACATAAGGTAGTTTATGTAAATTTATATGTGTTCAAACTTCATTGTTGACTAGAGCGTTAATTGAGCTTTCCCTCCCTTTAGACCTCGAAGGTGTAGTGAGCAATGAGCACATGACACGGAGTTGGGATTTTTATTTCAACACACGATCTATACGTGGTCACTCGTGTATAATTAAGTTAAGTTTCGTAGGCTATAACACATCTTACAAGAAATTTAAGTGCTCCAAATTCTCAACAAAGCATGCGAATGCTCATCTCCTACATCTCCAGGGCCAGGTTGATGTGAAGTTGAGAGGATTGCGCTTGAATCTGATGGAATTCCTCACACTGCACAACAAATTGGATTCCAGCGACGAGCAAACTCAACTTCGGTGGCAAACAATGAGAAAAAACCGCAAAAATAAACCATGTTGCAGGTTTTAAATGTCACTTTTCATGGTACATGTTTCCTAAGAACCAAAAACGTTAGGGCATGTTTTCGACACGTCCAAAATATGTGTCTCGATTGGAGGACACGAAGAAAAATGTCTTCGACACATTTTAGGGCGGTTTTCGTGTCCGACACGTGAAATACGGGACACGAGACCCTCAGGGAGGTGTCATGTGACTTAGACTAAATACCTTAGAAACAAAAATTTAATTAAAAATAAAAGAAAATCAATTATTTGTAATAAGAGTAATAAAAGATATATATATTTCATTCTATGCCTAAAAAAAATTAATGTGTCTTATTTAAAAATATGAATAAATTTAATACTAAAAATATTATAATAAGTTATAAATAAATTTTAATATGTGATATTGAGTAAAATTAAGATGTACTTGGAATATGTTAATAACAAAAAAAAATAAAAGTGGACAACTTCCATAACTCAAATATTTAAATTGTTATATGAAGTAAAATATTTCAATTTCACATATATATTTATATGGTTTAAAAAAATCTTATAGTTAAAATGCTTAAAGAAATTTTACTATTTTTCATTTTCATCCTTTTGCCTGTACACCAAATAATGGTTAGAATATATTCTCTACAATCTAAATGCTAAATAAAAATTTTCAAATTGTAAAATCTATTCATGAATTAAAATAAAATTATATATATATATATATATTATTAAAATAAAATTTATAAAATTACTTATTGCAATTCAAATTCTAGTTTAATTAAATAAAAATATATAAAATAAAATAGCATAATAAATAAAATACATACACTGCATAATACAATGAAATATATTTCAATAATTATTTTAAAATTTTTAATTAAATTTTAAAATAATCTTACAAATTTAATTTCTATTATATTTAACAATACTTAAAACCAAAATCCAGAGAAGTTCCAATATTTTTTCTTTATATCGTGTGACAAAACCACCATCATCATTGATGTAACGAGATTATCCTAGCGACAACAACCATGTGCCTGACGACTGTAAAACGGAGGCGTTTGTCGTAAGTGTTTTAATGTTTATTATCAATTAATAACTTATTATTATTTATTATTATTTAATTTATATAATTATACTAATTATAAAAATATTTTAAATAACTATTAAAAATTTTTAATTTAATTGATAAAAAAAAATTATTGAACGGTAATATAATTAAATTATAATTATTTAAATTAAAAAAAATTAAAATTATTTAAAATAAATATTTAAACTATATAAATATTTATTAATGTAAATATCAACCTTTGTAATATTTGTACTGTTTAATGTAAATTTGAACAACTAAAATTTATTGGCCTTCGACCTTCACTGCTTGCTCGTTGGTAAATGTATGGACTTTAGAAGTCTAAAAAGAATCTTAGACATTTTTGAAATATAATATGGGTCGGAGGAGCATGGTTAACTCAGAATTAGTTAAAGCTTCAATGAATCTTTAGTTATATTTTATTGAGAATGTGTAGATGACCTATTAAAAAAATTTGACAACTGGTCCAGAGTCCTTTTCCACCGTTAAATAAAAAAGAGTAAAGCAAGAGGTTCTTCCACAATGTGTGCATCAATGCCATAGATGCGCAGGTTCAACGCATTGTCTGTTCCATCAGCTAGGAGCTGTAAAACTTTTAATATCAAGTACTAGAGAATGGTCACATTACAAATTAAAGAAATTAATGCTAAATTCAAAATACTAAAGCAAATGAATTTCATATAAAATAAATGTATTTAATAATTTACTTTATTTTTAAATCAAATTTAAAATAATAATTATTATTTTTAAATAAATTTAAAATATTTTTAAAATTAAAGATTATTATTTTTTTAAATGAAATTCTACAATATTAACATTTTATTACATTTAAAGATTGTAAAATTACTAAAGATTCAATATAAAATCCTGTACATTTCAAAAAATTGATATTAAAGAGACTGGTTGCTTATTGATATCAAATTTCTCAATAGGATGAACAAAAGAAATTTCTGTAATCCATGAATGTAAAATCGAGACACTAAGAGTTGAGTTGTAACACTGGGTTAAAGAAAATGTCCAACACTAAAAAATTCTCCCAATATTAAATGGATCCATGATGCTAAGCACTTTTACACTTTTATTCTTCCGTTCTCATAGTTAGAACAACCTGCGAAAGCACTTCAATTTTTTTTTATCTGAAGTTCGTTTTGGCAAAACATGATAATTATGTTTAGGTATTTCAGGTCAACGTACCTTGAAATGTTAAGGTAGAGGACTATTACTAAGGTAAAATGTATTCATATGGCTTTTTTCGGATGATATTTTTGTGGGAATCTATGTAGATATTTCATATCACATAGTTTTTATTAAAAAGTTCTAAAATTTTTATTATAATACCTCAAATTTGTTTGTAATTTATCATTAGTAGAACAAATTATTTGTTTTTATCAATGATTAGTTACAGTGAACAATTATTTGTGCAATAATTTGTATGTTAGGGCTTTCCAGTACCTGGAAAGCAAGAGTATATTGAATACCACTATGTATGCAAAAATTGGGAAATTGGTTTTAATATAATAAATATATTTTTTTAAATAAGTAATTGTGATAAATTTAATTTTTTTGTGACATCATGGCCAAGTCATCTCCAAACCCATTTTCTTCAAACACAGCCACGCACCATGTTATTAGCCTTCATTACCCTACGAAACCTACGTTGTGATTCAATGGGAGTACTAGATGAATATTGGAATATTGAACTGGAGCTGCCAAATGGCAAGCTATCGAGTAGTGGAAGGTTGATTGCATGATGGAGATCTCATAGTCTTAATTGAGAATTTCAATAATATGGATGATAATAACCTCAATTCAGAGAAGAAACTAACACCGATTCACCTTGAGAGAAAGATAAGGATCAATTGTGTCATAAAGTATTTAGAGCAAGAAATAGATAGGTTTATAGGAACAAATAGAAAATAAAATTGGGTCTAGTGCATGAAAAGTCAGATGGGTTCAAATAAACAAGACAAAAAAAATTGCATAACTTCATTTTGAAGTACCACATGGCAACATATTTAAATATATCTGATATTAAAGTAAACAAAATATTTAATTTTGCCAAAAAGTTCATTTAGAACATAGTTTGAAAGCTATATAAAAGTATGTTTATGTTTAGAATTAACACGTGTGTTTTTTAAAAGAAAAAATAAAATATTAACAAGTAAAAACGAAGGTTGATTATAAAAAAAAAAAAGGAAAAAAAAGTGTTTATGTTATCTAATATATTTCATGTAAAGTAGTTTATCTATCTATCTATATATTATATATATAATAATATATATAATATAAAATAAGTTTAAATGGTATATTTTCAAAAATATTTAAAAAAAATATTAGAAGAAATGTTTTAATATGGATAGAAATAAAATATCTCAATTTTAATATGAATTAATTATTACTTAAACATATATTAATAACATAAAGAAATTTTTAATGTGAGTTGACAAAATAGAAAAATGAAAGTGTTATGTAATTTGTATAGCTTTTAAAAATATTCTAAAATAAGTTTGCACTTAAAGCAATTTGGTCCCTCTTTATTTGTGTTAGATTAGTACCTAAAATGTATGGATCAAATCCCAAGAGATGCAAACATTCTCTCTAGTTTCACACTCCAAATTGAAGGTTTACACCTCACATGGCAGATCTAGAATTATGTGTTCACTTCTCATATTTTTCAAAATTATTTCAATGTGAATCTATATAAAGTATTCAAATTGTTGAGTCATTTAATATAAAATCAATATGCCACATTTATAATTATGAATAAGTTGAATAATAATAAAATATAATGTAGGTTATAAGCAATTAAAAAATTATGCAGGAGCATGTGACTTAGAGGGAAAAGTATTCACACATATTCCAAAAATCCAAAAAAAATCTACATGCAAGGGAGTGGGGTCCTTTAGCCAGCAACTTCCATGTTTTTTTAGATCAAGATAGAATAGAATTGAGAATAAAAAATGCTAATTATATTACGGATGGATAAGACATAATAAAGCTTTACGCTTTAAATCATTCTATGTAAAGCATGCTTTTCTAAAGGATAAGGCCCGAGAACGCTTTATCAAGTATTTATCGATAAGAGACAATGAGACTCTCATAGTAGGTCAATGCCAGAAGCATTATTCCTTGAAACCTTTTCTCTCAATTTATCTGAATTAATGGCCTTTTGTTAATTAAAAATTTGTATGCACGTATTAGCTAACTTGTTTTACTAGGAGTTGAAATTTGATGAATTCGCCTTATTTTCCAACATGATGCTTGATCAAAGCCTTTAGGATCGTTTTTTTTCTCATTTTGGCGCATGTAGGGTTCCTAAGTTATTTTACAAGTTCCGTGGACAACTCTATTTACATAGAGGATTCATGATATTTCTTTAAGCGGAACGGATTCCCAGACGTGAAACCTTATTAGATTGGTTCATGCCATATCGGGTTCGGACCAATATCGCATCAGAGAAATGCAAGTGGAGTAGAGAGCCTTTGGAACTGCCGAAGTGTGAAACTCTCACGTTTCAGAGTTGAAGCTTTATAGAGAAGGGCAGAGATAGGTGTCTGGTCCGTAGAAACGATCGCATCGCAAACCAGGAGAGGTTGTCAATAGCGATTGGCGACTATATTGCAAAACCCCGACATTCCGGAACCGAAACATTATAAAGAAGAGTGTAAAGAGGCATCGGGTCTGCGAGAGGGAACGCATCGCAAACCTGGAGGAGGTAAGAACCAAGTGTTGATGCTTTAGAAATTGTCGATAGTGATTGTCGATTATCGCATATGAAAAAAGGAAGGAAAAGGGGCATTAAACCTACCGATAGTATATTGTAGAAATTCCTCACTAAAAGCCCGCCAATAGTGTTTTGGGTAATTCTTTTAGAATTACAGCTTCGATAGGAGAAGAGCCCTGTTTGTCAATTTACAAAGGTTGTGGCGATGAGAGGAAGTCCATGAAGCTGTCAATTTAATGACTGATACACCAAAGGAAGCAGAGGGAGAAATTGTGGCTGATATTGAGGAAATTGCTGCTAGATATAAGAGGTTATCCATATCGCCTGCACCCAGGCCATCATTACTGGTATCAAAGCAGCCAATTGATATTGGAATGAATCTCAGAAGCAGGAAAAGGAAAGTTACTATGGATTTTATATTTGGAAGAGGGCGAGGAAATGGTGGAAGAGGATAGTGAACCTGAGATTAAATCTACAGAGGAGGAAGCTATAGAAATTACTCCTGAGATGAGGTTATTTCTGTGAGTGTTGAGATACACAGCGAGGCCAAAGACCGAGGTATTAGTATACCAAGGAGGATTGAATCCAGAAGAATTGATAGACTAGATTAATGGCATGGAGAAATTCTTCGATTATGAGGAAGCAAAAGATGAGAAGAAAGTGAAGTTTGTTGTCAACAAGTTAAAAGTCCATGTAGCGATTTGGTGGGATGGTGTGCAGGAAGAAAGGAAGAGACTTGGTAAGCAACCAATCAAGAATTGGAGCAGGATGGTAGCAAAGCTAAGAGGTAAGTTTTTGCCAAGTAATTATCACCAAACTTTGTTTAGACAAATGCAAAATCTTAGACATAGATCTTTGACAGTAAAAGAGTACACAAAGGAGTTCTATAAAGTAAGCATAAGAGCTGGAGAAGCCCAAGATAAAAATGAGAAGGTGGCTAGATATATGAATGGCCTCAAGATGGACATTCAAGATGAGATAAGTCTATTGTATCCTAAAACAGTAGAGGAAGCTTATCAGGTAGCACTAAAAGTTGAAGAAAAACTCATGGGGAAGTAGTCTGCCAGAGGGAGAGGTACTTTTCGAGGAAGGGGAATTCAAGGTGGTAGAGGAGGATCCACAACACCTAAATATGGAGCTAGCAACAACTCAACCCAGCATGCACCCACAGGAGGTGATGCAAGAGGCAGAGGGAGTTTTTCTAGAGGAAGAGGAGGGAGAGGAATGGACAGAGAAATAAGATGTTACACATGTAACAAGCTGGGACACAGAGCATTTGAGTGCCCAGAGAATGTAGAAACCAACTAGAGGAACGCAATTGTTGCTCCAGTTGAGGGAGAAGCACCAGTGGTAGTAGTAGAAGATGAAGAAAATATACCAAAAAGAGGAAAATCTTTGGTAGTTAATAAAGTTCTACTTAAGCCAACAAAGGAGGTGGCTGAACCATCACAAAGGAAGACTTTATTCAGGACAATGTGTAAAGTTCAAGGGAAATGTTGCCAAATGATCATTGATAGTGGCACCACTGACAATTTGATCTCTACAAAAATAGTGGAGAAATTGAAGCTAAAGACAATGAAACATCCAACACCTTACAAGGTGTCATGGTTGCAAAAGGGACACCAATTGTTAGTAACTAAACAGTGTGAAGTGGAATTTCAGGTGGGCAAGTATAAATATAGAATTGTTTGTGATGTGATGCCCATGGATGTGTGTCACATATTGCTTGGAAGACCTTGGCAATATGACAGAGGAGCCATGCATGATGGGAAAAGAAACACCTACAAGTTTGGAAAGGATAGTGTCAATCATACGTTGCTGCCTTTGCAAGAAGAAGAGGTACCAAGACAAAAGGTTGATCCAAAAACTCTGTTACTTGGAAGAAAGGAATACTTGAAGAAAATTGAAGAAAATGAGGTAAATTTTTTTGTAATGACCTCTACTAAAGCTTCTGATTTACCCATTGAAATTCAAGAAACGTTGGAGAAATATTGTGATATTATTGTTGATAATTTGCCTAATGAATTACCACCCATTAAGAGAATCAGTCATCACATAGATTTTATTCCTCGAGCAAGTCTGCCTAACAAATCAGCTTACATAATGACTCCTACAGAAGATGAATAAGTTAGAAAGCAGGTACAAGAATTGCTTGACAAGGGGCTGATCAGAGAAAGCTTGAGTCCTTGCGCCGTACCAACAGTGTTGAGCCCAAAGAAAGATGGAGGCTGGAGAATGTGTACAGTTTCAAGAGCCATCAATAAAATCACAATTAGGTACAAATTTCCCTTACCCAGAATTGAAGATTTAATGGATTGCTTCACTGGAGCAAAATATTTTTCAAAACTAGATCTTAAAAGTGGGTATCCTCAGATAAGAATAAGAGAATGGGATGAGTGGAAAGCCACTTTTAAAATGAATGAGGGACTATATGAGTGGAGAGTAATGCCTTTTGGGTTTTCAAATGCACCAAGCACATTCATGAGACTCATGAATGAAGTTCTTAAAGAGTTCATTGGTAAGTTTGTAATAGTATATCTGGATGATATATTAGTCTATAACAGGTCTAAGGAGGAGCACGTGAGGCATTTAAATTATGCCTTACAAAGGCTACAACAAGAAAAATTATTGTTGAATCTGAAGAAGTGTTCATTCATGAAAGAAGAGCTAGTATACTTGGGATTTGTTATTTCTATTGAAGGGATGAACATGGATCCAGAGAAGATCAAGGCAAGTAAGGAGTGGCCTTCACCCAAGAGTGTTTTTGAGGTAAGGAGTTTTCATGGTCTTGCTAGTTTTTATAGGAAATTCATTAAGAATTTTAGTAAGATTAATGCACTTACTATTGAGACCTTAAAGAAGGACAAAAAACCATTTAAATGCAATGGTAAAGCAGAGAAAAAATTTTAGCTGTTAAAAATGAAATCACTGAAAAGCCTATTCAGGTTCTGCCTAATTTTAACAAACCTTTTCAAGTAAAGTGTGATGCTAGCAGAGAATCAATTGGAGGAGTTTTAAGCCAATAAGATAGACCAATAGCTTATTTTAGTGAAAATCTAAATGATTCAAAAAAGAAGTATTCTTCTTACGATAAGGAGTTCTACACAGTTGTGCAGTCATTAAAGAAATGGAGGCATTATTTAATATAAAAAGAATTTATTCTTTATTCAGATAACCTTACATTACAATTTATAATGCAATAGCCAAAGCTCAGCCAGAAACATGCTAAATGGGTATAATATCTTCAAGGCTTCCATTTTGTTTTGAAGCATATAACTAGACTGTAAAACAAAGTTGCAGATGCCTTAAATAGGAGAAATGCATTGCTTCAAGAGAGTCAAATCCAAGTGTTGGGTTTTGATTTATTAAGGAATTATATGAGACCGATTCAGATTTTAAGGAGGCATTTGAGGCTTGTAAAAATCCTATTTTGGTGGATAGGAGCAAATGGTTGGATTACTTCCTACAAGATGGACTGTTATTTAAGAAAAATTAGTTGTGCATACCAAACTGTTCAATGAGAGAGAATTTAATCAAAGATAAACATAGTGGAGGACTTGCAGGACATTTTGGTGTAGAGAATACATTTGAGCAGGTAAAAAGATTTTATTTCTGGCCGAAAATGAAATTTGAAGTGGAGAAGTATGTGAGAACTTGCAAAGTCTGCCAATATGCAAAGGGAAGGAGCCAAAACACTGGTTTGTATATCCCATTACCAATTCCAGATAGACCTTTGGATATGGTAAGTATGGATTTTGTGCTGGGGTTACGAAAGACTCAAAGAGGTAATGATTCAATCTTTGTTGTAGTGGATAGATTTTCAAAAGTGGCACGTTTTATTACATGTTATAAAACTAGTGATGCTTCTCACATTACTAATTTGTTTTTTAAGGAGATTGTAATATTGCATGGGTTGCCCAAAAGTATTGTCTCAAACAAATATTCCAAATTTGTTGGACATTTCTGGAGGACACTATGGAAGAAGCTAGGAACTAAGTTAAGTTTCAGTTCTTCCTATCATCCACAAACTAATGGACAGACTGAAGTTGTGAACAAGAGTTTAGACAATCTTTTGAGGAGCCTTATTGCAGATCATCCAAAGCAATGGGATCAACTATTAACAAAAGTTGAGTATGCATAAAATGACTCAACAAACAGGAGCACAGGACAGAGCCCATTCCATATTGTTTATGGAATGCATCCAAGAGGAATATCTGAGTTAAGAAATTTGGGAAAAGAAGAGATGAGAAATGCAGAGGGTGAAGACTTTGCTTTATAAATGCAGGCAATATATGAACAAGTGAAGCAACAGCTGTAGGATAGCAACATCAAGTATAAAACCAGAGTAGACATGAGAAGAAGAGAGGTGAACTTTGAAGTTGGGTATTTGGTTTTAGCACATCTCAGAAAGGAGAGATTTCGAAAGAGGGAGTATAATAAATTGAAATTCAAGAAAATTGGACCATACAAAGTACTGAGCAAATTCTCTGCAAATGCTTATGAGATTGAGTTATCCCCTGATGTTGGAATATCACCAATTTTTAATGTTGCAGACTTATACAAGTATGAGAGTGGAACTCCAGATGATACGACACAAGATCAAGAGAAGCAAGGGGTTGATTGGGTGAAATAATTACCCACATCAAATAATTTGCAGCCAGAAAGAATTATGGACAAGAAGGTGTTTACGAGTACAAGGCGACAGTTGATAGTCGACCGCTAATGCTACTTGGGTTATAGAAGACATCCTACAAAAACTGTGTATTTCTGTAGATGAACTCATGGACAGAAGCCCATGAAGAATTTTGTCCTCAGGAGTCTGAGGTAGGAGCATGTGACTTAGAGGGAAAATGTTTTCAAACATATTCCAAAAATCCAAAAAAAATCTACAAGTAAGGGAGTGGGGTCCTTTAACCAACAATTTCCATGTTTTGTTAGTTCAAGATAGGATAGAATTGAGAATAAAACATGCTAATTATATTACGGATGGATAAGCTACAATAAAGCTTTATGCTTTAAATCATTCTATGTAAAGCATGATTTTGTAAAGGATAAGGCTCGAGAAGGCTTTATCAAGTATTTATAAGTAAGAGACAACAAGATTCTCACAATAGGTCGGTGCCGGAACCATTATTCCTTGAAACCTTTTCTGTCTGTTTATCTGAATTAATCTCCTTCTACTAATTGAAAATTTGTATGCACGTATTGGCTAACTTGTTTTACTAAGAGTTTAAATTTGATGAATTCGCCTTATTTTCCACCATGATGCTTGATCGAAGCCTTTAGGATTGTTTTTTTTTCATTTTGGCGCATGTAGGCTTCCTAAATTATTTTACAAGTTCTGTGGACAACTCTATTTACATAGAGGATTCAAGATATTTCTTGAAGTGGAACATTTTCACGGATGCAAAACCTTATTAGATTGGTTCATGCCGTATCGGGTCCAGACCAATATCACATCGGAGAAATGCAAGTGGACTAGAGAGCCTTTGGAAGAAGGAAAATTTTAAGGATGGAAATTTTTCTTGAAGTTTAGAAACATTGGCGAATCTCACTAATCCCTAATATGAAAACTATAAAATGTTTATTGATATATTTGTAAAATTATCAAATTTTAATAATGATTTTATATATAGTCTCTATATAATGTTGGCGATTTTAAAGGTAAAATAATTTTATATTCTAAAATTTGGGCGAATCACCTTTTATAAAAATTGGAAATTAGCGAATCTTTTTGTGGAAAAATCATGGAAAATTAGCCCACTGGGCGAACATTAGCCCCTAAAATTTTCCATGCTTTGGAACTGCTGAAGTGTGAAACTCCAACGTTTTGGAGCCAAAACATGATAAAGAAGGGCGGAGAGAGGTGTCAGGTCCATGGAAACAATTGCATCGCAAACCTGGAGAGGTTGCCGATAGCGATTGGCGACTATATTGCAAAACCCCGACATTACGAAACCGGAGCATTATAAAGAAGAGCGTAAAGAGGCGCTAGGTCCTCGGGAGCAATCACATCGCAAACCTGGAGGCAGGAAGAACCAAGTGTTGATGCTTTAGAAATCGCCGATAGCGATTGCTGATTATCGCATCGAAAAAAAGGAAGGAGAAGGGGCATTAAACCTGCCGATAGTATATTGTATAAATTCCTCACTAAAAGCCCGCCGATAGTGTTTTGGGTAATTCTTTTAGAATTACAGGTCCGATAAGAGCAGAGCCCTACTTGTCAATTTACAAGGGTTGTGGCGATTGGAGGAAATCCATGAACCTGTCAGTTTAATGACTGATACGCCAAAAGAAGCAGAGGGAGAGAGGTTATCCATATCGCCTGCACCCAAGCCATAAAAAAATAATATGTAAATTTAAGTAAAATTAAGATTCACTTAGAATATATTAATAAAAAAAAAGAAATCATAGACAAAAAGATAAATAAAGATTTTCAATGTTTATATTAAATAAAATATTTTTAGTAGTTTTACTATTATTCATTTTGATGGGT